>JBAMYA010012435.1:0-17432 GCA_037176975.1 Arrhamphus sclerolepis | reverse complement strand
AGTACATACTTGATATTTAGAACATTTGATATATTTTTGCAAATATATATATATATATATATATATATATATATATATATATATATATACATTTAACAAAAGAGTGACTGGGTTTTTCTACACACAAGAGGTGAGTAGTTGAGTTGGTTTGTCAAACCAACAAAACCAGCTCTTCTCCATCATCTGCAAAGGATCTTGTTTGAATTGTTAAGTGTGCTGATCATCGTGGCAGAGCAGATGCTTTAGATAACTAGAGAATACAAATACTTTAGTATAATGTAATTCATCAGGAACCATACCAAAAAAAAATGGCTCGGTCAATAAGTGCATTATGATTGTTTGTAAAGAAATCTGTAAGTCTGTATATACAGAAAGAAACTGTTTTTTGTTTGTTTGTTTGTTTGTTTTTAGGACAATCAGCTTATTGACAAGGTGAAATACATTGGAGAATACAAAAAATACAAAACAGCTTATTTTGTGATTATGTTTGCTCATATTGTGGAACAAGCAAAGTGCATTGCCATTGCTTGGCAACTTCCACATTTGACTATGTAAACTTTTTGACACTGAGACAGGCAAATATGCAGTAGGTCTTTGAGAGGGTTTACTGGGTGCCTAGCCCTGAAATGGCATCAATGCAAACAAGGATTGGTCCATGTCAGCAGCTGCTATTGTGATCTCTCTAAAACAGCTAATAATACAATAAGGAAGTTACACAGGTAGAGTGATTCAGGTATATTAAGCTTTTAACTACCAGGTATTCACAGAATACAATTACAATTTCATTTTGATTTTTCTGACATTCAGAAAAGTTGAGAACTGTGTCATTCTCCTTGCTGCTTACTTGGTCATGGCACCCACAGAGCTGGGGACAGAGAGCAGGTAGTTACAGCTGAGGTTGACCTCTGTCAGGGTGGGGATGTCACATATCGCCAGTGGGAACCGTCCAAGATGGTTGTTGGATAGGTTGAGGCTCCGCAGACGGGAAAACCTGGAGAATAAGAGAGGAGAGGAGAGGAGAGGAGAGATTACCAAGCATGCTTGTATCTTGTTAACATAAATATTGCAAGAGAGTATAACATATTTATGAATATACTCATGGAGTGAAGTAAAGGGTAGCTTTCATATATTTACTTAAGTGAAAAACACACTGAATATGCCCACAGTCAGTTCTGTCCTAGTAAGACTAAACCTTCACAATCAGTTGTTGAGCAAACAGGCACGACGTGAGCATGTGTTGTTCATTTTAACACTTGAGACCAGTGGCATTCAGTGTGTCTGCCGCCCATGACACACTGTTGACCTTCACAGGGCTTGGACCCTCAGACAGGAGGGAGCCAAGAAAACAAAGTGAACCACAGAAAAGGATTCTCACTGTCTTCATCTATCATCTACACGTACGTACATTTTCACACTGGCTACTATCACCTGTCACAGGGAGAGCAGAACACCACATTGAGACTGGACAGTGGAGATGCTCCCAATGCACACACTTACTATTTTGCACTGCGTACACACACACACACACACAGTAGATCATGATGATGGAGATAAAGACAACTAAGATGTCGAGGTTATTGATTAGGGGAGTTGAGTAATTCCAGCTGAAGGTGACTCCTGCCCACAGTGGGTGGAAATTATGTGGGAAAATGTCATTCCACCATTAAATCAATCTGTACAAAGAGCTGATTAATGCTTGTACACCCTCGTCGCACTCTGCCTGTGTCATGTTCTGTCATTCTGGCTTATCATGTTATTCTCTTTGCTCTTTACTCCTTTTTTGTGAAGTTAAAGCAGACTAATGATATCTATAAGGTCAATGAACAGAACAAAACACACCTGTCTCTGCAAGACAGAATTGTCAAAGGAGCTGTGTCTCAAAGTACAGTTCTTTGAAAGGATCCAAGTAGACTTCTATAGCATTTAAAAGGGGTAAAACACAAACAGGCTTTCAGATTTGACTGATTTGCCTGCCCAGCCAATCTGAGTTATTAATCATGAAAGGAACTTGGTCCGGGTTGGTAAACAACAAGCAAGTGGTCTTTTTTAGTGAGATCGACTGTTCCTGTGTCGAAAGAGGAGATCCTTATATAAGGGCAACCATCACTGCAGCAAACTCCTATTCAGGCTTTTAAGGTGGCCAGGTAGAAACCATTTCTTACTTAAAAGCAAATGACAGCACTCTAGGAATCGCCACTGGGCAAATTTCTGAGTTTTCTGAGAAATTCTTAGATGTCTAAACACAAGAGAGCACGATTAAATGTTGCAGTTGCAACCAACAGTTGGAAGGAATATCAAAAACTTCAAAGGCCATTGCCAAAGGCCATAGTGATTCAAAATGTCTGTATGTAGCCGACCGAAATGACCAAAAAGCTCACTGCTTCAAGGGTCCAGCCAAGGACTCCAGTCATCAACTTTATTTATAGCTGTTGTGAGCAGCTGCTATCTTTTGGCAGCCACACTGCAGAGAGACAAAAGTAAGCAAGTAGCTGGTAAAAATGGCATTTCTAAGCTAAAAATCCAGCTACATACATTTATAAATGTAAAAATACATTACATTTTAGTAAGGCTTTTCTTTTTATACTTGGCCTCAGTTGGACCAGAATCAATTAAAAACTTTAACTCTTTCACTCGGCCTTAAAGGACATAATATATCCTGATTTTTGGTCTCCTACAACTCAACTGTCTTCCATTCCCCTCGCTTTCCATTCCCTTCCAATTATTTCAATGGCCTTTGTACTCCTCATAACTCAAAAATATCATTCATAAGTAAATAAACAGGCCAAAGGTTAAATTGTCTGCAAAGAACTTCAGTCATTCCCCTCAGCGATTGGTGTAAACCTCTGTCTCAGAGAGAAATGTATGCTGGGAACACAGATCATTTCCAGTGTATATAGCTAGTATCCCAGAAAACTGACTATGTACATCTACGTGGTGAAATCACCCACCAGATAGTATTCGGTTGGAAATAAAAGAAATAAAAAGGGACAGGCACGCTGCAGGTTCATATGTTTCGTTGCTCTGGAGGAGATACAAAACACCGACTCCACATTAGACAGACAGAATGAGCAAGTGTTTATACTGAAACAAAAACAGACTCACGCGACAGTCCACACCAAAACACAAACACCCACATACACAGAGGCTGCACACAAAGTACTATTGTTCTTGACTGCAGTGCTCCTGACACAAGTCTCTCAGGGGAAAGGGGAAAAGTGAGCCAAAACCCCACTACTTTAAGCTAAACTATTCATCTCTTTCTCATTACTGACCTCGTTTTCTGTCATGCTGGGTCAAATGCGGATGAGCCTACTTAGATTTGGCATAGCTAAATGGATGTTATCTCTCTTGACCAGCAGGGGAGCTACAGTATGCATCACTAATACAGATTTAAAACAAGTTATTCCTTTCATATAATCTTTTTTTTTTTTTTTTTTAAACAACAGTCATTGCCAGCATCCCAAGATAAAAAAAAAGGAAATTGAGACAAATCAAAATAAAATTACTGTGGCACTGAATCATAAAACCCTGACCCCATTCATCAGAAACACACAAAAGCATCCGAGATTACAGATGAGGAGCCACACAAACACAGATTCCTGCAGTGCACCCATCTTACAAAAAAAAATGCCATTCTTTATCAAGACTTTGATATGCACTGACCTCAAATCTTTAGCCTGCAGTCACAATTTCAGTTGCATGCAAGCAACTCTTCCCCTCTCTCTCTCACACACACACACACAGGCCCCATTCTGCACACAGAGCTAACACACACATAAGCATCAGTCACGCGTTTTACTTATCTAAATGGCAGAATTCTTCAACCAATAAACGTGACAAAGAAATGCTGTAACACAAAAAGTGTACCAGTGAATTCATGAGTTTTCACAAAGACGTAACCCCACATATCTTGCCCATGGTCTTTAATCTGGGACCACGATAAGCATGCAGCAGATGGTTCCCACAGAGAGAAAGAGTAAGAGAGGCCAGGCACATTAAAAGCTTCCCTGCAGACACAGCTATCTTTCTGGGCTCTGGGCTCAATTGGCCTAGCCTGATACAGTCCTGGCTAGCAATTTTTGATCCCTCTGTGCCAATGGCGCTTGTCCTAGACTGCTCACATCGATAGCTTGCAAATTGCAGGCGAAAGCTAAATCTGTCCAAACCAGCCAGCCATGACCTGCTGCTTCCAGTGAAGCCTCACTGTGACAGTGTCTTGTCTCCCGGCTCATTGTACAAGAGCCCATACCAGTTTCCGCTGTGGAGAAGTCATGTTAAGCTTTTCTTAACCTTATCTTACCACACATTTTATTTTACCCACAACAGCTAATTCAAAACCAGTCTGAAACATATTCTTGACCTCTCGTTTTCTCATTTTTGCCTCACATTTCCTTTCATTCATCCACTGGGGGCTGGAGAGAAACCAGGTACAGCATGGACAGATCGTTAGCCTGTTACATGGCCACACAAAAACACCTGAGATAAACAAACATGCTTACTGACACTCCTACGATCAACTGAGAATCACCAATCAGCTTAATATGTATGCTTTTAGACTGTGGGAGGAAGTCAGAGTACCCAGGGAAAACCCACACAGGCATGGGGAGAACAAGCAAACTCTGCACAAAAAGGGCTCAGCAAAGATTCAAACCAAAAACTTTCAAGCTGTGGGGAGAGGATGGTCCTTTAGGATGAGTTAAAAAACAAAACAAAAACAATACGCAAATCACACACAAAATATGAACCGTCTGGAAAAAAAGAAACCTTGCTGATCGATCAGCATGTCAGGTAACCTGATGATAAAAAAGCTGCACCTACATCCCACTGGTCAAGCTGGTTACATGTTCAAGCTGCTAAGAACATGAACTGGAGGCTGTCTTTTCATCTGTCTGAAGGTGGACATCAGACACCAGTGCAAATTCAGAGACGTCTATGTAGTAAGTCACAAAGATTTCCACTGTAATTAGAATGTCAGCCTGCTAGAGTAAGTCTGACACCTTGTGTAATTTCGCTTTTCACTTAGTGAGTCAGTGATATTAGTTGGTCCCTGATATGATAGGAAGAAGTAATCCTGATTGCAGTTTTCTTTTAAACAATACATTTTTCTATCCATTCCAAAACAATCATACATTATGTCACCATCACTGGAAGATAACAGACACGTCTTAATAACAACATGGTGATGGAGCAGCATTCCAGCTTAGTACAGTCCTGGCTTATTGTTGAGCTGTTCCAATTCTGATACCAGCATCAGAAATACTTGCTAATTCTGTTAAAAAATAAGGGCATCAGGAGCAGCAAGCATTTATGCATCAGTTGATAGATATGACTTGCAAGTGCAAGCCCAGGGAGGATGGATGACTGTCTGATATGCATTTTCAATGGTAAAATGTGGATGAGATCTTTTCTGGGCTTTAGCTGATACGCTAGTGTAGACAAAGCATCGGTTTTGTTTATAAATGGCATGTTTGAGCACATGGAGAATCACATGGAAGCAGCCTGCGCGTTACTCTTATTTAAACAACCTTTTGAAGGAGTACTAAGCTGAAACTATGTGTACATTATGATGATAGTGGCTTCGGTAGTTCATGGCTATCCACAAAAATATTAGCCCTGGGATTCTGTGCCTTTCAAGTCAGGCGTATAGATTTATGATTGTAAATTGTACCTCTGCAGTTGCTGAAGGTGCTGGTCTGCTGGCAGAAAGTTGTGTTTGAGGTTGAGATGGGTAAGGTCATGGCTGTAGAACAGGTTGGGAGGAAGATACTCCAGACTGCAGCAGGACAGATCTACTGAGTTGATTCTCTGGGACACCATCTAGAAGAGTATGGAGGCAAAAGACAAAAGCAATCAGACTGCAGATGTGAGCAAGAAAGGGATGAACGGGAACACTGAGTTAAACAACTCAACAAAGCAAGACGTTACTGGTTTTACTTTGTGTGTTTGCAATCTGAAGCCAGAGGGTCAAATGTCATTCAATGGCAATCTTCTCAGGATTACAAAGTTAAGACGTTGTGTCCAAGCGGTTAGCAACCTAACGTCATGCATTTCAACAGAACATAATCTGGTTAAACGTAGAGGGCGAGAGCAGTCAGGCTGTGTTGGTCGCTATCTGTTGCATTCACAGAAAATTAATCAGCATTCTGAAATCAAGTGACATCACAGATGTCTGCCTCCTCTTAATAAATTCTACAGTCTTTGACCTCTAGCCTTTGAGAGAGGAGTTAGCTTGAGGTTTAGCAGACATCACTGGAGCACGTGCTGCCTCCATAAAGCCTTCTATTCTGAGAGGCCCTCTGGGTGCCGGTGACATGCATGTCCCTGTTAATATTAGAAAAGAGGTTTTCTAGCTATGGCCTATTTGAGTTCAAATGGGAGACAAGAGAGAAAGGCAGGAGTGGTATTTTCTGTGTTTGAGCTGAGCTGGAAACACTTGGATTGCAAATGTAGACTGGACTGTGTCGATATCCAGATCCAAGAAGAAATCTGTGGATCGTTGAAGTTTTTAGTCCGTACACTCATCGTTCCCTCTGCCCGCTTTAGCTTATAATTTAACATTTCACACACTTGAAACCTTCAACTAAGTATGGTCCTTGTTTCCAACCATTCTAATGTTGATTTTGTTGCACACATGTTTTGGATTTATTCATCATTACATCCCACAACCTCTCTAAACTGCTGTCCTGACACAGTCCTATAAAATGTCATGATACAATTCTTCCTTCAATGACTCAATGCTTCCAAGTGCAATGGTAGCACTTGGAAGTTTCCACTTTAAGTGATTAATCAAAGAAAAAAAAACTTGTCCCACTCAAGCCATATTTATATACTGCAGGAATCTGTGTTTGTGTGGCTGCTCATCTATAAGTAAAGGCTTTTAGACTACTTTTCTTTTCTTTTTAAACTTTCTCTCTCACACACATACAGTACCTTGGCAGCATGTCTGTGCCAGCGCAGGTGCTCTGTGAAGTTGTCAAAGCTGACATAGTAGGTTTGACTCTGAGGCCCTGCTGAGCTGAAGGCCAAACAGTGATTGTGCTTCTTCACTTCCTCCACCTGCAGCCAGAAAAACACAAGAGTGATGTCTGTTTGAGGATAAAAAAAAACCAAAACAACTTTCATCCGAAACTCCAGACACAACATAAATGAAAAGCCTGTTGAAGCACAAAATAAATTTAAAGAGAGAGGAAAAGCTGCCAAGAGAGATTAGTTTTTTACATGGAAAATGGTTATGTAGTTCCTAATACCTGCAAGGTAGAAAACCCCTGGAAACCAATACACTGCAAAACCACGTAGGGCCCACATAACCAAGAAACAGGCACGTGTGTGACATAAGCAAAAGCAAATGCACGTGAAACACCTGACTCACATTCAGTCGTACATTCTCTATGAATGAGTGACTGACTAGTTATAGAATGAGAAATGGAACACCAGCAGGCATTCACACACAAAAATAATTCACCTTACACAAATATGAGCAGAGTCACACGTGTGTAAAAAGTTTAGAAACTGAGTGTGGTGGGGAATGGCGTGTCAGGCTTACAAAACCGAAAAATCTTTTCACAAGAACTCTAAGAGCTTACTTTGCAGATATACAAGCAAAGCAATGAACAGATAAAGCTCAAACCAAAGAGTTGATTGTGGACGACTTTGAATCTGTAGTGATGTGCACACAACATTTAGATTAGAGATGGACAAAAACAAGATGGAAATATTCTGAAATTATATGACCTGGCTCAGTAACATTTCTCTTTGACTCAAACTTGAGCTAAAATGAACAGCAGGAAGTATTAATGACCATCAAACTAAAGGCAAAAACATAAGGAGGCATTATATAGCATCCCCTCAAATGACCAAGATCAGAAGGTAGGAAGAACAAAAAAAGCAAAAGCCCACTGTCTGACACCTGTTTTGCTTCTGTTGTTGTGTAACTTTTACATACTTTTCCCCCAATGAGTGGCAGAATGTGCATCTTCCCCGTCTGGCTCTCCTTCACAGAGGATACGATGAGGCAGGTGCCGCACAGGATGACCTGCCGGCGGGTCCAGCGGTTGACTGGTAGCTGGAGTTTCCCTTTCCGAACGTTGTAGGTCCCTGACAGCTGCACGCGCTCTGTGTTCTCAATACTTTGGGGCTTACCTGTAACAGAGAAAGTGGTTTGTATTAAGATACTGTACAGGGAGTATCACAAGAGATATCTGTTATTGAATATATAAAACAGACATATTTTTGGGGTGTCAGCATGTTCATGATGAGAGAAAAAAGAGGAGAACACATTGGTTAAAACAGAACCCATGAAACCACTGTTTATCATTTTTTGACAACTAAGAACAACTAAGAAATGTTTCTGCATTTTAACCACAATCAGAACAACGAACAGTAAGTTTTTGGCCCAGATATCTGTTATCTCGCAGTAGTTCACTTATCTGACAACAGCGAACACGTTTCCATACTGTTGCACGTGTTACCTCAACAGAGACTGGTAAAGGAACTGCTCATGTAAAGACTACACCATGAGGGATTAAAATTAGTTTAATAGTGGGAAAATGTTCAAGCAGTCAAGACAGGTAACAGTAACATATCAAACCCATGCCAAACATGGGCTTTATATGTGCAGTTGGAATGGAGTTGTAAAAATTTGCATGAAGTGGAAGTCATACCATACTCACCTTTCCTAAACCATTCACGCACAGTTTTTGAGCTTCCGTTAGTCAGTTTAATCCATCTATCTGCCTTTCTTCTTTGCCTGATTCTCTCACTTCAGCACCACCCTGCAAAACCTGACAGTCACACTGCTTATCAGGCGTTCTGTCAGCCAGGCCGTGTTATCATTCTGTCTAAATATCCACCTGCTTTCTGTCTACCTCCACCCCCACAAAAACCTCCCGAGGCTGGTACGCATTGTCCTCCTCTCCTCTATCTGTCCAGCTGCCTGGCTTTCAATTTCTCCATTCTGTCTATAGTTTTCCATGTTGTATGCTTGCAGCATGTTGAACCTTATTGTTTTCTCATTGCATGGTTTATGAAGTTTTTCTCTCAGCGAGTGATGGCCACAAGTGGCTTCTTGTACCTTGTGGTTTGCTGTAAACTGGTTTATCTCTCTTTTGCTGTCTTGTTTTTTTTCTTCCCACATATTTCACTTCACTCTAAACACAGAGCAAAGCCAAGGCTTGGGAAGTGGGGGGTTGGTAGAGAAAGACTCAGTAGGGTAAGCAAGTGTGAACTTGCACACACTCTCTTAGCTTTTAATAATTCAGGTCTTTCACATGCCTACTGTCGGGCTAATGCAGCACAGTAGTGTCCTGCAGATTGAGCTTCACCCAGCAATAACACATAGGGTTTAAAAAAAGAAACAGTCTGCTCAAAAGTGACTCTACATGAGCTGCTGTATAGTTAGCCCTGAGCTCACTGATGCTGAGCTCCAAAATTATGGTGGCAATCATAATCTAAATAAATAAATATTCACAGGGATGTGAAGGAGATTTCTTATGCTCCACTTGCAAGGTGATGGTTGAAATTTGATATTGCACAGTCTTTAACAAATTTACCCAAATATCAGCATAAAAGCCAATTGTTGTTCTTTTTTTTTCTTTTAGTTTTATTGCTTCATTAAAGTTCCCCTCCTTCTACCGCTGATCCGCACACATATTTAATTACACTTCTGAAATAAGTGGAGCATCGGTGAAGCAAATTAAATCAGTAGTTGTTTTTTTGTTTTGTGCTTTTTTTTTAAATCTCTCTTTAAATGAACTTTATTACCACCATCCATTCCAGGGAAAAAGCTATCAGATGACCAGGCATTTTTGTTGTGTGTAAACAGTGGGCAAGGTGCTTACTAAATGTGCTGACTGCGAAAGCTGGATTTTTATTACACACGTTGCTGTCGAGCCAGAATATTAGACCAGAAGAACTTCCAAGTAACCATAGTGATATTTCACATCTAACTTCCTCCCCGATTTAAGGGAACAAGCCAATTTGGCTGCTGTTTAACTGTCATCTAACGACAAATGGAAACTATATGAATTCATTCATGTAGTTCAAAGTTCAGAAGTTTATTTTCTTTTTGAAGAGTTTTTTTTCCCCTGAAGTCTTCCATCAGCTGCACTCAGTGATTTACACAGCTTTATAAGGCGATGGACAAATATAACAGGTGTCAGCTTCCATTTTCAGTTCATCAGAAGTTGCTTAGATAAGCGAGTCAAAGCAGGACTTGAAGATCAAACACTCAGCAGAAACAGATGAAGCAACTAAACGAAGAGCAGCGCTCATTTGCCAGTGGAAAAAAAAACAAAGGACGAAAATTATTGATTTGTTCCACTTTACCTCCCCACCAAGTAAATGCAAACACTAACGCTTTTCTTGGTTTAGTTGTGTTAAGTCCAGTTGTTGTAAGTACAGTTGTGTTCGATATAACAGCAGTTTGTTTAAAAAAAAAAAAAAAAAGAGTCAAGCTGAAAATCATTTGGAACGCTGCACAATCCATTCCTAATCAAAAATATTACTTAATTGAAAGTGAAGAAAAAAAGGAATATTTTTCTTAATAAACTCAAATATTTACCGTATAAACTGAGAAATGCTCACATTCACTCGGGAAATTAGACAAAGTGAAACAAATTCATTTTTTTAAACACACTTATTATTCTGAACACAACTGTAACATTTCATCCAGTGATTTTTTTAAAATCAGCAGCCATATAACAAACAAATTACATCCATATCCTTGTGATATCGTGCAAACAAACAACTCAAGTGGGCTAACAGAACATACCAGTTTCCTTCCATCTTCCCCACTAACTTGCTAACTGGCACAGGTTACCAGTGGGGGGAAAAATTGCATGACAGACCTTGAGAAGAGAGTATGCATTGCTTTAAACAAATTATTCACAATGTTTTAGCCTCAATATGTCACATTCTTACTATTTTTAGACTTTTTGTTGGAGCATGCTTTCTTCCACACAAACCTATGCTCAAACACACGCAACCCTACTGCTGCTCTCAGTCCTGTTCCTTATGTCCACACACTTGAAAAACATCACAAAGACGGTTAACTAGTCCTCCAACTAATTGTTAAGAAAAATACTGATGGGTCTAAACAGCAGAGGATTTTTTTTCCCCCAGGGAGAACAATACAGACGGCTTGAGTGGGCTGGTTCTGTGATAAGAGTAAGCTGCTCCTGTAAGGATATTGGAGCTTAAAAGCATCTGACATGGACCGGGGATGACCTCACGGAAACACACCTTTCAGTGTGACCATGGGAATGTACAATGGAGGAAACGGTGAGATGGGTGGGAATCCCACGTGAGCATCCTGTTTACAGGGGAGGGCCAGAAGATCTCATGGTAACCCTGCTGTGGAAGAAGGAAATTATATGACATTTGCCATATTCCACACGTATGAAAGGCAAGCCGCCTACGCCAGAAATATTTTGAGCCGTGGTGATGTCAGTCATGGTGGCCAGATATTCAGCAATCTACGCAGAATGGATAAAGACATGAACTTAAAAATAGCCCGACCCTGCAAGGTGGGTGTGTTCATGTGCAGAATCATGTCTATTCCCAGACCTGCAGTATGAAGGAGCAGGAGTACTACAGCATCTGACTGTTTATAACTACAAATAGTTTCCTTACTTTCCCCTAGGCTCAGGAAGTAGCAGTTTCCCCTCCACAGTGGGGTCCGACATCCATGTGTTCACACCCGTACTGAATTGGCACAAACATAAATACGCGCACACACACACACTCTCACAGGACCAATGAAGAAGCCCCCCTTGTTTCTAATTTGATGTCTTCTGAAGGTGAAAAGGAAAATCAGTGATGGGCATATAAACAAACCAACAACAACCAAACCAAATCTATAGTTGCATGAATAATAAATGAACCACGGCTGCAGTATGTTTTCATAAAAGTGACACAGCTCATCTCTTTATGCTGTCAGTGTCTTTATATTTCATTAGTTTATCTCACACATGCATAATAGCTGTCACCAGCATCTATCACAGATCTGTAAGTCTTCCCTTTCGATGTTTCCTGTTTCAAAACTGTAGGTAATGTGATTACTGGGAACTGAATGAAAAATATCAAAAACAGACAGATGGTTCTTTGCAAACTTCTGTTTTTCACTGCAGTACTGTAAAATAGGGAAATGCTCTTGAACAAAGCTAAAAGGAGTTCAAAAGGAGTCCACCTCTGTGAAGCCTCGGATAACCTTCTACAGTGTAAATATCTTACTAATAATAATTAACTCAGAGTAAAAGTGAGGCTGCAAAGAAACAAAATCTTAATTCATGCTGCCCTTTAAATGTTAAAATCATACAACTGAGAGACAACTTTAGTGCCGCTGTGATCATTCATCTGGCAAATACATATTCCAGGCAGGAGTTTGAGTGTGTAATTTAATATTTATTTATTTATCTAAAAAATATCCAACACATGGAATGTGCATTTCCAATTTACAGATTAAGCACCCACTGATGAGCCGACATAATGTCAACAAGCTTTATCTACACTATAAACCAGGATTCTCTAAGCTGTTTATAGCTTTGTTTTAGACCTTTTGATGATATGATGCATGAAAAACTATAAATGTTTGACAGAAGTACTGAACACCACCACACCTTAAATTTGTTGTAAAACAATTGACATTGACTGATAAAATAATTGATTGTGAACTGGTTATAACCAGATGGCCATATAATGTCCTCTTCACATACAAAAGCTAGCATTAATTGTTTCCAAGAATTCTTTTTTTTATTTTTTTATAAACATATATTTATCTACTTCTTATGCTTTCAGGGAGCTGTTTATACTGGGATCTGTCCTTGTATTATATGAGTTGTAAGCCTGTCCTTTTAACCTTAAACAGTCTTAACCTGAACAAAGTATTCAAAATGCATACATAACAGTTGGCTATTGAATGTCAAACACTAAGACTTTTCTGTGCAAGTGAAAAATGGGCATGTACATGTTTTAACATCTGCTTTGTGTGTGCGTGTAAGTTTCTGTAACCATACTGAAAAGAAAAAAAAAAGCCTGCTGCCCCTTTTTTTTCCCTCTCACTAAATGATCAGGACCTCAGACTGCCTCATCATCAGTCTTCTCTTCAACACATTAACACTTCCTTCCTCTTCGAACTTCTCAATAATAACAACAAAACACCCCCGGTTAATCACAGTGCTGTGCTAAATAAAATCCACATTAGCGCACCTCAACTTCAGGACTGGGCATGCCGTACCGCAGGGCTTCAATGACCCACATAAGTCACAACAGAGCATGAGCATTCATGGGCACACAATAGTTTCTTTTTTCTATAGGCAATGGCAGATGTGATGCACCGGATGACAAGATTCATTGACTTACTTCCAAAACTATATTGTCCTTTTCAGCATCTCAGTATGTTGTATTTTTTTTCTGGAAATTTAGTAATGCTTTTAAAAAAAACAAAAAAACAAAAAACAAAAACAGAACAGTACAAATGTTAAATACAAAGGCAGCACCTTTAAAACCATAATATAAAACACTGTACCTCATCAGATAATATGTTTAAAGTTGTTGGAGGGGGAAGGAAAAAAACAAACTGCAACCAGTTAATAAAGACCATTCTGGAGTTGAGGGAAGCTCCTGGAAAAAAGGATATAGAGCTTGATGTCAAACTCAGTGAGACCAGCTGTTAACTCTGGGACGTAAATAGCTGCACCGTCCCTCTGGTTCAAAACACACACGCACGACGTCAAAATGCATTTGCTTTACAGTCTGTGTTTTTAGGCAAGAAAAGGATGAGCATTCTAGATCAATTCTTTTCCTTTGTCAATTGTTTTATTTATTTTTTCATTGCTCCTCCTTCTCAGTGGATGACTTAAGGTGATTACTCAGACTCAAAGTGACAGATCATGTTAAGCCAACTGCCTGGCAGCAACTGACGAGCCTTGCTAGAAGGTGGAAAAGGACATCACGGATGACAGGCCACTCGCTACACTCACTTCAGTGTTCCACATTTTTTCTTGCATTCTACCTCTCTGCTCACCTCAGAGGTTGTGTCAAACCGAATGTTCAGCATTACAAGCACAATTTTTCCATCCTTTTAAACCAGAGTTTCTGAAATGAGTAAGTCTTAATTAGCAGCTTCTTTATGTTATAAGCCCTCTTTAATAATTCCCAGATGTTCTCAAACATGAAGGTCTATGCAGTAGAAGGGGGTTGTCTCTCCCCCAGGGACTGAGGGTGTGCTGATGTGTGAAATGTATCAAGCTATAGTGCAATAGTGATAAGAAGATGAAGTGCATTAGCACGGGAAATAAATGAGATGTTCTTGCATTATCGCAGCATAACACCACATTTACACATGCACATGACACATGCATCAGTGGCTTCTCACTTCAGCTTGCGTTCATGCTAGACTGTCGCCTGAACATTTGCAAAGTACAATTCTTACGTTACGTATTTCGTCTGCCAGGAAGGCTAAGTTAAACAAAGCGTTCAGTAGTCAAAATATTGTACAAGGACAAACTAAAGAGCGTTTGGACAATTTGCTTTTGAGTGAAGAAGGTAGTAGAAATGCTAGGGGCTTATGGAATACTGATATGATGGTTTGGTCAGACGGTCAACCAGCTCAGTACTGAGTGACTAACAAAAATAATGATATTCTGCGTCAGCTTCAGCTGTTTGCCGTCTATGGTTTTTTTTAATTATTATTATTTTGGGGTCTACTAGAATAAGTTTGCATACTTTACAACAGAAAAACAAAACACATGATGCTGTTCGTGATGAATATTGTGGAGGATACTTTCTTTTTGGAGCACTTCATTTTGGCTCCAATCACTTTGATGTGAGGATGAATACACACACACACACACACACACACATACACACAGAATGACATGTTTGAAATTAACTGTCATATATGGTTTTGGTAGGCAGTACATCCAACTTGGAAAAACGATCTCACAGCAAGCCAGCAGCAGCAATTCATCAAATATGCTGTCTATATGTTACTATTGTATGCAAAGATAAAATAAAGCAAAGTACTATTTATTATATAGTATTATACTAATAAACTATAAACATACTAATATAATACAAGTTTTTATAGTGGCAGGCACTTGTGTGAACAGTGCTGCAAACCTAGGGTAAACACTGAGGAACGTCGTCTCATGAGACATTTAATGCACCATAGTTATGACAGAGAGGCCTGACATTTTATTTTGAGTGGGGAAAATGGATGAATATTCGAGCTTTTGCAGGAATTATGTAAGAAAAAACAAGGGAAAGGACAGGCAAAGAAAGATTTTACAAGACTCTCACATGACGCCATATAATTAAACTGATGGACAATTTGTGTTGGAAGCGCAAGACAGTCATGTGTTAGTTCAACAAGATGCCATGTAAAGTTTTGAATATCAATACACATAAGAATACCAAACTCATGACAAGAAACTGAGCTCTGCTTGTTGGAATAGCACTATGTGAGCTGTGACAAAATAATCCATGTTGTACTATGGTTATGTTATTTCTGATTAATTCAGTCTAAGTAAACAGGCATTTCTGACCAGGTGATGGGGAGTCTGCAAAAGTTTATTTGTTTGTTATCAAGACTGAAGAATGTCCCCGGTTCCCCAAGGAATTGCTGAGTGACACTTAAGCCTCTCTGTTGTCAGACACTGAACATCCTTCAGCTCAAACCGTACAGGCAGGATGACATCCCATCCCACCCCACCCCGAACACTCAGGAGCAGGGCCAGAACAGACAAGGGACTCTGAAAGTATGTTCTGCCTGTGGCAATGAGACTTTGACACGTCTCTCTTCCCCCCACAGAGCGGATGAGGTGGACAATTACTAGTTTGATGGATGATCAAATTCTGATAGCTCGTCCCTTTTAAGCATGTCACCATGAAGGATGCGGTCACACAGAAACGTGTACACGCCCACAGACACTATACAAAACATTCTCTCTCAGGCCACTGAAATGCATCCTGCATCCAAATTAGGTCACAGCCTGCAGTATCTTCACTATCAACACCATTATTACCCTCTGCCCCTGGGGAGAAAGAAACTAAACAGCCCTTTGCTATCAAAGACATTGTACAGTTCCAGTTATCAGGTCAATAAATTACCACCCATGACCAGCAGAGGCAGTGTGGGGAGCTTAATGACACAGGGATGTGAAGGATTTGTGGTGTTTCTTTTTTCTTTTTGGTTTTAGACTAAGTTGTCCTAGTTGCACTTCTGCATATTTAATTTCACTGCAGAGCAGCAGAAATTCAATCCACCTTACCATATCAGGTCACATTAACCTCATGCAAATCTGTGATTATCAAGTGAAGTAAAAACAGATGCAAATGATATATAAACATATGAAATGTTACGCAGCTGTAATAAAGAACTACAACGTATCAAGAAGTGGTTGGTGAACCACGTTGTGCACCTATTAATTTATAAGAAGCACTCATAAGCTTGTCTCATTTGTCTCTACGTGGCCTTTTGAAACTGAGTAGGTGGAGAGAAGAATTGTGCTGCTGATGCCTTAAATGCCATACGTTGTGGTAACAATGTGTGATAAATGGTAGATTTTCCCCCCGTGATTCCCTGTCCACTGGATACTGACGTACATACCACTTCTCCCTTCTCTCCCCAGCTTCTCTCCTGCTGCTGTTATGTAATAAGTGTGTGTTATGAAACCTTCCACTGGAAAACACAGGCCCACTGATCAGCTACCTCTGAGCTCACACTCAGACACAGGAGCTCTGGGGATTGTTTTATAGCTCTTTGTTTGCAAGTGAATGCAAATGCTGGATGCAGTTTGTGTGTGTGAGAATGTGCTACAAATTAATTGAATGCTTGGGTGTAAATCTGATTATAATTGCAATACTGATTTTTTTTTTTTAAATGTGGAGCAGCCCCAAATACACGTGTTAGTTTCTTTGTTTGTGGGTTATTTGTGTGCACTGAATAATAGAAATTACACAAATAATTAGTCTATACTTTGATGCGGCAGTAAAAGCATGAAGACATGGAGCTATCAGGCTTATCTATTGAAATAAAAAGAAATCTACTATGTGCGTATATAACGGGAAACAAAAGAAAGCACAAGTTAATGTGGTAAAATCAGAATGAGGAGCTACAAGCTTATCATGTCACTTCATGCAGAGATCTTCACAACAGTGCTGCGCAATCAGCTGATGTGAGCTAATCTGAGTCAGTTTTAACACAGAGAGGCACAAAACGCAGCTTCTTCTTGGGCAGCTAAAATTAGAGGCAGCTTGATAGTGGAATATTATTTATAGAAAGACATTAAAGAATTCTTTGTGCTTTTTTTTTTGAATTTTACCCTAAATTTTATGAAGACGTATTTGAAATGTGTATGTGCACATCTTTTATGCCGCAACAGGTCAATAAGTAACTGAGACTTCAATTGACTGAAAGCAGGTAGATCTTCTTG
>JBAMYA010012424.1:0-17432 GCA_037176975.1 Arrhamphus sclerolepis | reverse complement strand
AACTCCACACAGAAAGGCCCCTGTGGAGGCTGGAACCAGGAACCTTCTCGCTGTGAGGCAACAGTGCTGACCACCAAGCCACCGTGCTGCCCCATTATGGAGATTTTTATAAAATAAAATAAAAATTAAAAAAAAAGAAAAGATTTTGTGGGAACGAGCAGTCATGCATGTGGGCGCAAAGAGGGAGGATGACATGCAGCAAGTGGAAACAGCTTTGGACTTGAACCCGAGCTGGATACAACAAAGAGTTTAAAAGGTGATTCTCATGAAGCTATAAACCTGTCTGGGTCACATTACCAAAATTAATACATCATTAACAATAATGCTTATTTGTACAATATAACATGACACTAAGGGTAAGAATTTTTTTTTTTTTTTTTTAATTACCATTTAACAATAATTTCAGCAAAAATCCCTGTGAATTCTCACAACAAAATGTGTTTTGATCCAATATTGCATCATTTAAAAAAAAAAAAAGAAGTAATTTTTTTATATGGTGATATAATATGACTGTCAATCATTCATAGTTAAACTATTAACGAATAACCTGTGGTGGAGTTAAAAAGAACGGGGAAAGAAAATGCACAGGAACAGAAGGAAGGAAAAAGGAGGCTAATTAGACCGGGGGAGTATGCCTTCAACATTAAGATTTTCTATATGCGTTATACTTGGATATTTATGACAAAATAAGCAACCGCTAGACGCAGAGACCAGGAAGCCTCCATCTTTGGTTTCTTTCCACAGTAGTTTTGAGTGACATCTGAAGTTGAAACGTATGAACTCATGAAGTTAAACTGGACACATTTGACAATTAAAACTAAACCAAAACATAATTCTACTTCTGTGATGGTGTAAGTTGGGTTCCTACAGGATTATGGTCATTTATTTTTATGTAGCTCTGTTGCTAACATCGATGGATGTCTTCCTACAAATATATAGTCTGTTCCAACTCAAAAGTGCGGTGATTTACATCATGATCACCCACAAACATTTATAGTCCTTAATATATAATTATAGAGCCTCAATGGTTGCTTTTTCTAATCAGTCGTGTTACATTTATCAATAAATAAAAAGGGTTCAGTATCATACTAACCTGAAACTAGAATAGAACTGTAACTATAGAACATGTATATAAAAAAATAAAATAGGTCTCCATGATCTAGGTTACTGACTAAAGTTAAAAACCTATCAAATTATGCTGATTTTATTTTCTTCTTAAAATGACCGTTAACCGGTTTTCTTTTAACTTAAGTTACAACCAGCTTATTGGTTCTACGTGAAAAATGTATAATAAAATTTATCTCAGCAACTAATTACTGCGGCCTAGGCCATAGCATTTCCTAAACATTTACCATTTATAAAAAGGACTACATATACACGGTTTGCAGTTTGAAAATAGCTGGAATATCACTTTTGATGAATTACACATAACCTAATTAACTAAATGAACATAATACGTGTGAAGAGATTTGATTTAATACCTCGAAAACGGCAGAAATCCACTCTGGTACAACTCCAGGAGATGATGCCATGGGAGATAAAAGGGCCAACAAATCTGTGAAACATTAACCGGCATGTCACAGGCATGTAAAAGCACTTAAACAGTACAAATACTAAACGGGTTCAAGAAGGTCTTGGGATGCTATTCTACCCTTTGCAATGCAGTTTACTGCCTGAACTCAGGAATCTTCAATATACTTTTATTCAATAAAAGCTGAATAAACATCAGGAAAGGTGAAAATTACCTGGAGGAGACAAAATCAGCTTGTTGCAAGTCTGGTCTGCATTTTGTGTTGGGTAACATTCACTTGGATGAATGGTCTCTACTACTGGATAACTACTGAAATTGTGGGTCTGTGTTTGAAGAAAAGATAAATTATAATGGGAGTCGGGCTCACAAGAGCTCCTTGTTTACCGTGGGCAAAAAGTCACTTACCTTTTGATTGATTTCTTGGCAAGAAACTTTACATTTCTGCTTCTTTGCTTGTGGCACTGAAAAACATACATACTGATAACTCAGTCAGACATCAGACCTTTAATCCTTAAAATCGTTAGCAACGTTTAACCAGGTCCCATAAAAAATGTAGGATGTGAAAACACTGCTGTGGAATGTAGCATCAACATGCCGCAGAAGGATTACAATAAAATATAGGCACATAATTATATGGAGCACATATACTTCAGTCATCATTTCAACAGAACAAAAACTTTGAAATGACTGAATACTCGCTTTCTCATCAATGGATTTTTATTTTGAAATGAGAAAAATAAAAGCAGAAAGGGAAGCATTTACCCCAAACAAAATTTAGCTACACAGTGGTATTGCTCTGTTGCAACTTTTTCAGATGAAATGGAAAAATGTTTCAGTTTCAACATCTGGCATGATCTTTACATTCTATTCTTAAAATTTGAGATTTGACAATCATTGAATTCTGTTTTAATTTACGTTTTACAAGACGTCCAAACGTTTTTGGTATTAGGGTTGCATTTACACACGTCGCTGACAACTACACTTAAAAGAAGTCAAGAAGTCACCAACTTCCTCCCAAAAGAATCACATTAGAAGGAAAATGTTTTCAAAAGAGAATTTCAATTAGCAGTTTAAATGGACATGGGGTATCGTCACTAACAAATAATGCTCTAACAAATTTATACATGTTTCAAATATTTCTCACTGACACATGCACTCACAATGTTCCTTTAAAAAAATAAAATAAAAGTCAGTATAGACTACAATCTTCACTATTATCATCTGGAAATGTCTTCATTTGTCAACTTAATATAATGAATGAGATGCCAGTTTTGAAGAAGTTTTTTGGAGTCAAAAGTTGTTTTTTTTTTCTTAAAAATGTGAAAAATTGTTTTGCCACATTCTCTTATATCAAATACACAGTTTTAAAAAGGGAGAACACACCCAACAGTGGTGCATTGATGCTGAATCCTGAAAGATGCAGGAAATGCTTCCCTTAATACCCTCTAACACACACAAACATCTGTTTTTGAGACAGTATTAAGACGTTATGGAAACAAAAAGGTGGCAGAAATTTAAGGCATTATAAGAGGAGATAATAGTCTACCAAATAAAGTGAAATGCCCAGAAATGCACCAAAGCAGGAAAGTCTGTTTCTGGAAACATAATAGTTTTGAAATCCAGGTCTTGCCTGTTGGCTTTTTCTTCTTAAGTAATTGCTGTCCTTTGTCAACCAATGGTTTCCATTTCTCTGTCCATGTTCCTCTTTTGGGGTTCTGCTTTTTTCCTGAGGAACAAAAGAGAAAACCAGTTTAAAGGAGAAAAAAAAAATCTGTTTATTGAAGAAGCTTAACAGAGGACCAATCTGTACTCACTTTTCCCATTCTTACTGCATTTCCTCAAACACTCTGCAACAAACAACTGCAGATCTCTCAGTGTAGAAGGCTTGAGCGTCTCTAAGTCAACCTCAAGCTCGTCATGAGGAAACTCTTGCAGAGAAGATTCGCTGCTCTGAATGATGCTGACCACCTTGTTGAGTTTGTCACCTGGCAGCTTGTCAATGTCTGACTTTAATTTCTTTTTCTCTTGGTAAGTCAAGGCCTCACTCTCAAACGTTATGGGCACTCCAGGATTAGTTCTGCCTCCATGTCTAGAGAAACAACTTATAATGAGCTCATAATGTTGCATATACAGTTTAACACTAGTGCTAATAAGCGAACACTAAAAGCCATGCAAGGACATTGCTAACAGCACACTTACATAAAATAGCTCTTGTTTGAAATTTTTTCAACAACAGATTTATATTTTGCAATTTTTTTCTGAAGTCGGGCAACATGCTTTTTTTTAAATCTTATTTCCTTTCTCAACTTGTCTTTCTTCTTTGGCTTCAGAGGTTCTTCAGCAAGTCTCTTCAGCTGATCACTGACAGCTCTCAACTGAAAAGCCATCCATCAGTAAGATAATTAGTCAAAAAGCACCAACCTTTATGACTTTTATTCTTGCCAGCAGCATCGTGATACCTACCCGCTCTTCCAACTGCGTTAGCTGTATGACAACATCCTCCGATGAGCTCTCCAAGTCTGAAGAGCTTTCGCTCTCAGAACTCGTTGTAGTTGAGAGACTTCCGGCACCATTTCCTTCCACCTTGTCAATTCGCGGACGAGACATGGAACAACTCTCTGGTTCTTGGGGAATCTTATGGTAACGTTCCTCAAACACTTTCTGTTAATACCCACACAGACATTTGTTTAAAATTAACAATTTTACCATTTCCTCCAGTCTTTTAAATGTAGAAATAGAGCTGGGCAACATGGCCAAGAAACTATAATCTGAGGGAGGGAGAGACAAAAGCATGACTGGTGGAATTGCAATGCTTATCGACAGATTGTTTCACAAGAGCATGTCCTGGATTGCAGTGTCTTTGCAGTCTGGACTTGGAACTGTTAGTAATTAGTCAGTGTCCATGTTATCTATCAAAAGTAGAAATGTTACTTTAGCAGCAATGTATATTCTGAAACCAGCTATTATCAATGGATTATGTGACGTCATCAGATTAGTTGCTGATAAACTACTGACATGACACCCAACTCTATTCATGGTGATCTTTCAACAGGGAAGGTCTTAATCTGGTCTCTCCTCCATACTGAAACCCAGTATTCAGCTGCAATATTTTTACTAACTATAAGATGGTTGTTGCAGGAAGTTGAATGAACTCTCCAGAGATGTTTTAAGGCTACAGACCAGGAAGGTTTGTGAGCTAAACTGAAATTACGTCAATACCATGGCTGCGCACCAACCGCGATCATGACTGCGTTGAAAAAACTGGAGAGCAGAACAATATGAGATGTACGATCAGGGAGGTGTCACTTCCTGTTGTTGAGAGTGGATGTGACTTTTTAGTTGAATGGTTAGTGAAAAACAAAATTAGGAGATGGATTAACAGCTGATGCGTCAGAAAAAGTATCAGAGGGGGTTCAAAGAAAGCACTGACTGCCGAAGAGGAGATTTCTGCTGTCAAACTTCAGAAGGTCATCCTGGACCTGGCAGAGGAGGTGAAGGCTCTAAGGATTCAAAATGTTAAGGACCAGCGTCTTATTTACCTGGAGGACAGAGTCCGGTGATAAGGATGCTGAATTCAGAGCTACAGGTAGTCACCTTCCTTCAAACCAAGGGAATTAAAGCTGACCTTTACAGCACTGAAGCATGCAGACAAATAAATCCCTGATCCACTGCCATCAGAAGGTTTTTCTAACATGGCAGAAACTTTGAACTCTGAATTCATGTTCCTTACAGCAGTGGACAACATAAAAATAATTATTATTATTAAGGTTGTAGTCAGATTTAAATGTAAAATATATGCTCATTGGAATGATATTAAGGTTGTTAAAATAAATGAATGAAGCTCAGAATTATACATTTCTAACCGTACAATGAAATTTTGAAGTTGTACCGCTGTTTAACACTTTTTATAACACCACTTTAAAAATCACAGGCCTGTTTCTTTACTTCCACAATCCTCGTTAAAAAAGTATTACTAAATACTCAGTAAATATCCACATCCATGGATAAGGTGCCCCTGAGCAAGGCACCTGAAACCCCCGCCTGCTCCCCAGGCCCACCGCTCTGGGTCCAGCAGCCCAGATGGGTTAAATGCGGAGAAGGAACTTCCCCACGGGGATCAATACTAGTATATCAAAAAAACAAAATAATTAATGATTCTGTCAAATAGTTCAACTTCACTGGCTTTAATTGATTCAGTTGGGTAGTTTACAAATGCTATTGAACACAAGCGGTTTGGCTGTGGGAGTATTCATGAATCTAAAAGCAACAGTTTGAAGAATGGAGTGTTTGCATCGTCATGCATGGATATCGTTAGTGGTGCACCCCAGGAGTTTTAGGTCCACTATCATTTATTCTTTATATTAATGACATTTACAAGGCATCTTGCCAAATTACTACTATTTGCAGTCAACACAAATATGATTTTCTGGGGAGAATTTAATGAAGCTACTGTCAATGGCTGCAACAAAAATGTTAAAAACGGTTAAAAGAAAAAAAAAAGTGGCTTGACAAATTATTACATATAAATTAAACTAAATTCATGTTATTTGGTAGTTGCAAAATGAGAACTCATATGTAGCTGCAGGTTGATAGTGTCGACATTAAAAGAGTTCATGAAAGTATGTTTCCTGGTGTCATAATGGGTAACAAAATAAAATGGGCCTCTCATATCCAACACGTACACAAAAGCTTTCCAGACGTATTGTAGTACTGAATAAAAAAAATAAAATTCTGGCCCACAAGTCACTCCACATTCTTTACTGTACATCAGTTTTACCATATTTACATTATTTTGGAGAGGTTTGGGGCAACACATATGAATGCAGAAAAGAGCAATAAGGATAATCCATAGTACTGGTTTTAATGTGCATTTTATTTTTTAAATTCAATTACTTTAAAATTCATGAATTTGGTTCATTTTCAAATGGCAAAAATTAATATATAGGCAGCAAACAAGCTACTCTCAACACCTGTTTTCAGTAGAGATGGAGAATATAAATTAAGGAGGAAGTGAATACAACAGTTTTTGCTTTTCTGTCTGTGGAAATGAACAGATTAACATATGGAAATGAGAAATAAGCATGAACCAGTTTAAAAAGGAAACCTATGATTTTCAATGGGTGTGAGAAGAAAGCTGTTAACTCCATATAGAGGTGAATCTGTGTGTATAATTGCAAATGTGAAATAACTGTACATATTTCTACTATGTAAACAATGCATTGTGATAAAAATCCAGCAGGAAGTGAAATGTGATAATTAGTGGAGAAAGGAGAAGGTTAAATAAGTTTTGCTTCTAATAAGTAGGGATGGGAATTGATAAGATTTTTACGATTCCAATTCCATTTTTCGATTCTGCTTAACGATTCGGTTCTTTATCGATTCCCTTATCGAGTCTCATTTGGAAAAAAGAACAACAAACAGGTTAATTAGCATCACGAAAATAAAATTTTAATCATAATAAAATAAATATTCTTCTGTAGAAATTAACAAAATACAACAAATTATTCTGTGGAAATTCCACAAGAATGTCCAACATTTTTCTAATAGAAATTAAAACTCCCTTTTCAAAAGGATATGAGCTGAGTACTCAAAAATAAAACTACTATCAAGTCAAATCCAATGGAACTGTGCTTTGTGCAAATCTGCAACCATCAACTATGAAGAATTAACAATTCTTTTGCAGACAAATAAGCCTCTGGCTCTGAGCCAGTCAGACTCTGTCTCTCATGTTGTTCATCTAAATGAAATGCATGAGAAGGCATTCACTTAACGTTAACCGTTACTAATAGCAGGTTTTACAATGAGTCAAATGTTGCTAACATGATAGACAGCGTTTGTTTCTTAATTACCAGCAGCGTTACATTCATTAATATTACTGCTGTGTGCACAAACCTTTCTGCATGGTGGTAGTATTTCCTCCCTTTGGTGAAATATCCAGTTTGCAAGTATTGCAAGTTGCCCCGTTGTCGTCTTTTCAGTGAAGTGCATCCAGACTTTCCAGCATTTCTACTGCTTGGGTGTCATGTTAATATTGTAAGCGGGGGAGTTCTGGTTATTTCAACTTTTTTATTGTCCCATAGGACAATATGTTCTGCTATGCTTGAAGCCCTCACAGCTCGCACGTTACACTATTGACGGCTGGATGCATTGGACTCGCCACACACGTTTCGTGTCTTGTGTAAGCTACGCAACGTGCATGGTGACGTCATTCTCGCCCACTGGAATCGATAAGGGAATCATTTGCAAAATTGGCAACCGATTCCAAGGAATTGAAACACTGGGAACCGGTTCTCCATTCCCATCCCTATTAATAAGATTTTGAACGGTGCATTATTACTTGTTCAAAACAAACTATTCATTCAGAGCTGGAAATGATCTCAGGCTGCAAGCAGAAGGGGAAGTAGATACACGGACAGTTAGCCTACTGACTAAGGCCCTGTCCACACGGAGGGTGAATCAGAGCAAATGTTTGTAGCTTTTTGTTTTGTTTTTAATCTGGTTTGGCCTTTCGTCCACATGAAAACAGCATTTTCACAGCTTGAAACCACATCTTTTTTTTTTTTTTTTAGCTAGGTCCCAGACTGCATAAATTCGAAGGCGCTGTCTGCATGGCTACGTGTGGAACAACCAAGTCGGTATTTATTTATTTTTCTGGTTGGTAATGATGTCATAGCCACACCTCTCTGCGTTTGTATGCACCCCGTAGGCTTCTGCGCATTCTCCGCATCTTCTCCAGTTCAGACCTGTATGCTCTTTAAAATAAATAAAATTTCCCCTCGATTCATGCACCTTCTCAGGGCTGGCATAAATACTGATTTTTTTTTTTTTTTTTTTAAATGCGGGTTCAGCTGTTTCATTTGGACACCTGCATTTTTCAATTCAGCTACACATTTACGTAAGACTTGCAATCCAATCTTCTTTTTTTTTTTTGGTGGGGGGAGGGGGAGGGGGGGGGTGTCAGACAAAGCTTTGTGTGGATGTAGCATTGCATGTTCTTCTCCCGCTCCAGGCCTCCTACCCTCCCTTGAACCACAGCTTTCCTGTCAATCATTCTTCCACCTTGGTCATGTGTGGCCAATGCCATGATTTTCTCCAACCACATCAGGAGACGCCAGGTCTACTATGGAGCTAAAACAGTCTCAGTATTCACAAATGGCTTATGAGACAGGCCACTTTCCTAAGAGCTCTGCATACTGTTCTCCAATAAGCTTTATCCACATCCCTGTTGTTATGAACAACACTGTCATTTGTAAACAAATAAATGACAATTAAAATAAGCCAAGGTATTATATGTGTAATATTTGTGATGCACAGAAAGATATGATCATCTTTATAGGTTGTGTAACTCCAGAAAAACAAAAGTAATGTCAAAGTATTAGGTCTACTATTTAAGCTTTATAAAAAGGGGAGGAAACAGAGAAACTAAACCTGCTTGACTAGGTTTATTTACAGAGTAATTTACTGTGACTCAGGGTTCAGTAAAGCATATTTTAGATGCCCAGATAACTGGAATTGAGCCATCTGGGTTTCTAAAACAGGCTTTACTGACCCCATCATCTTTCGGGGTTAGGTTGCTTCACTTTGCAAAATGGAAAACCAACTTTCCGAGTTCAGGTTCAACATACTCAGTTTGCATGTAACCCACTTTCTGAAAAGGCCTCTGAACAACAGACTGACTGGTGATGCTGTGCATAAGAGTAGTACAAAGTAGGGACAGAGTAGTACCTGCAGTTTTCTCGCCATATACACCACCTCATGTGATGATGGATTGTATCTGTAGCAGTTGGAGAACATCAGTCGGACATCAGCTGCAAATTCCATTGCATTTGCATATTCTCGTTGATCCATTTTTTTCTGAAGAAACATGTCAAGAAAAGAGACATATACATAATCTCATGTTACATGTTCCAAATAATCAGCATTGTTCCAGTCATTTTACCTTGATGGTGCTCAGGTCCATAGGCTGCCTGATGATGTCATGGTAGTCATTCAAGCCCAAAGAAACTGCATCAACTGGTGTATAAAAGGGCCATGCATATGCATAGTGTCTCTTTGAGAGCATTTCTTTAAGAATACTGTTGCAGCACTTTAGCTGTTCAGATAGTTTTAACCTCTTGTCCTCAGAGACAGACAAGTCTTTCTTAGGAGCCTTGATTGACCTTCCACTGGCTGTCCTGGAGCACAACGTAGATGCTGACCATTCCTCAGCAAGCGACACCTCAGTGCTCATGAACCCTGAGGTGGTGGGGGCCTCAAGATCCACCTTCTTCTTTGATCCTTTTTCAATCTCAGTATTTAGTAGAAGTGGGACAAAGAATGTACCCTTATTTATTTTGAACTCTAGTTGAGTCTTAAAGTTGAGTGCTTGTAACAATAGGGCAACTATTAATGGTGTAAAACATTACTGTATTTTTTCCCCCTTTTCAGAAAAGAATAATTAAAAAAAAAAAAAAAAAGTATAGAAATCAGATTCTCTGTTTCTTGCCTTCTTTCATTGATATGAGGCAAAAATCAATCTGGCAGAAACAAGCCCCCCCCGTTATCATTTACATCCACAAACACACATACGTATACCACAAACACACATACGTATACCACAAACACCTTTGAGCAAACCATGAACTGCTTACTGTTGCGTTGGTTTGAGCAGAGAGCGGCGTTGGCTGACTGAGCTGGAGCACATCGGTAGGAATGACCGTTAATGTCTGCTGGGGAGCAACCTCTGACATAAGGGAACTCTGCTTCAAAGCAACTGCATTTTTTTGGATGAGGGACCAAATAAACAAAAGACTACTTAACATAGTAGAATTTTAAGATTTCCAAAGTCAGACAAGTCAGTCAGTTATATCTGCAACATTACTTGACAGAGACATTAGCAAAATTAATTCCAACAACACACATACACAGATTGCACATCTTCAACAAACCTGCTGTAGCATTTCTCCCTTTCACTAATTCTTTTGAAGGGGCTGTTATAACCAACTCTTCCTTAGGCATTTGGGACACTTTCTGCAAAAAAACCTTTTCCAGGGTCTGTGCCATTACAACAATGTCATCTCCAGGCTGTGGAATAAAAGTGCAAAAACTAAAATAGGAATCAATCAGTCTGGTGTGACATGGACTCTTTTGCTTGACTAATGCCGCCAAGATATATTACAAAATCCATCAGCAGTGAGAATTAAAAAGTACCATTTCAAAAACTTTTCTATGCTTATGTTAGTTCAGAGCCTGAAGTCCTCATTGATAAATATGTGCATCTTATTTGTGAAACACACTTTGCAGATGTCCAAAACTGTTGGTCTGTTATAGGACATGACAGTCTTACCCCATTGTACACGTAGCAGTTGACAAACATGGTGCTGAGATCGTTTATACATTCAGTTGCTTCCCAGTAATACTGGTTCTGAAGTCGCTTCTTAATAGTGCTGAGATCCATGGGATTTTTTATGATTGAGTAATAATCCTGAAAGACAAAAAAGAAAAAAAAAAAAAAAGATAAGCAAAAATAGTTTCTCTCCAGATAAGAGGGATCCAACAAAACAGTGTTCACTTCAACTAATTTGATATGCAAACACTTCACTTCACTAAAATTTCACAACAAGCCAATTCAAACTCTACACTTTATTAATCCCCTAAGGGAAATTAACTGGAAACAAATTTTAGTCTGCAACATTAAAAGTTGAACTACTTACAGGGAGACACAGGGCCACCGCGTCAACTGGCTGGCAAAAAGGCCATGAATACTGATGTCTCCATAAAGCTTTAATCACCACTTTCTCCAGATACTGTAGCTGATTGGTTATACGACCAGGCTTCTTGGGATTTGTGACCTCAGGTGGAGGTGGATTTCTACTCTGAGTGGGACAGACTTTCACATCAGCCATCCTATTATCCAAAAATCAAAGAGAGAAATGTTTAGAAAATACTTTGTTGTAACTTAAAACTCACATTTTCCTATAAGAAATGAAGACCCCTGCAAGCTCCGTGCAAGCTTCATCTGATTCTGCAGATGAAGCTTGCATGTGACATCCTTTGTGTAAGTAGATTGCCAAGGCCTAAGGTTGAAAACAGAGTGAAAGCACTAAAAGTAAGATGGGAGGTCAACCACAGCAACTCCGTTCAACCATCAGGTTTTTGTTGTTTTGTTTGAAAAAAAAAAAAAAAGAGGAATAGTCTTAAATTTAACTGGTCAAAATTATTGACAATGAGGGAATCTGCAAAGCATTATGGACAACTGCTTTGTTTTCTTTTGTTTTTTTCCGCTCAATGGATGGATGAAAAATGCACAGTCGGAAAACATTTTTTTATAAAAAATAAAAAACAACAACTGCTGAATGAATAGTCAAGCAATGGCGGAGCTTTGTGCACCAAATAACATATTTTCTCTGGATACAAAAATACAAAAAAAACTCCTTGATTCAAAGAAAATCAGTAACTCCTGACTTTGTGGTATCTGATTCTGACCTGAATTTCTTAAAATTGACTAAGCATACAGTTGTGAGGGTCAGACTCTATAAAAGGTAATTCAATCGACTGAAAACACAAGTCTGAAGTGTTTCAGCCATACAGCACAGAGAGGGAAATAATGGTCGTTTTCTGACAAACATCCACCCATTGTTCCACTGCATAGATGAACGCCTTCTTCCTTGTCACAAAAACCTCTGAGCAGAATGAAGGAACAAAGCCTTTTACAATAACTTAAGATCAAGATCAAGATTCACTTTATTACATCCCCAAGGGGCAACTCATTTGCAGCAAGTAGTGGTGACGACCAACACATTCACAACTTAGACCACGATTAGTATAACAACATAAGCAGATCGCTTGGAGACATATATTAAAAAGTAAGACTGAATAAATAATACATAAAAACATGAACTAAAAACGAAATTGGGACTGCAGCAATTTGATAGAAACCTTAAGTCAGGTCATTAAATCTATGTTTTGTTTTTTTAAGAAGTACAAACCAAGATACCTGCTGCAAAAAATAAAATAAAAATCTACATTTGCTTCTTCTTCTTCTCGTAAATGACACTTTAAGGTTGTGTATCATCAATTTTCTTTATATTAGAGAGAAAAAAAAAAAAAGCATTACCTGTATGAAGCTAATGCTAGCATGTTATATCACTGACATCTCTTTGGTCAACACCTGCGGCCTCCAGACAGAACCACTGCTAAATTTGGCAACCAACTTTAGCCACTTTTCATGCTAAAGACCAAAGTGCCTTGGTGGTGAGGTTTCCGTGACTTGAATATCACTAAAGGAACTATGCAAATACATAATGTCTCACCAGTATGTGTTGAAACTTAAAACAAAAATTTAAAACCCCACTTACACACACGCGCGCGCGCACACACCCAACTGCTAAATTGGCGGTCTCTAACAGTTTTCAGCTACACGTTTGCTAGTTAGCCATCTCCGAAAAAGTAAAGCAATAACTAACTCTTAGATTATTGGGGATCAGTTCTACTTAAACAGTGAAAGTGTAGCCAATAAAACAAATCAATTACGTTTCATATCCATGTCTATTCACGCTAATAATTTGCTTGTAACATTGCGTGACACCCTGTCCAACTTTATCAAGAGGTATTTCATTGTCAATTCTTTAACTTTGGCAGTTATTTTAATCAGAAATACCACTATTTAAATATATCATTACATTTGGAAAACATTTGATTGCATTAATAATTTCAATGCTACATACCCAAATACTTTGCAAGAACGGAATCGACTTCAAAGTTTCCACTGAGGACGTCACTATGGTCGCTACGGCAACCACAAATTTATACTCCTCCTCCCGACGATCGAAAACTGATGGGTCTCAACATTATTTACACGCGAAACAGCAGTTTACGTGTGTTTTCACAGAAACAAGAAGAATCAAAACTCATCTGCTGTAAATCTGAAATTAACTTAAGTTTTCAGGACAAAAATATATCAGAGTCACAAAAGGTGCCACAATAGCCAATTCCATGTCAGATCCTGGTGAGCTACAAATAATACACCGATCAGTGTCAAAACTCTCGCCCAGGATGCCGCCTACCACTACAAATCCAACATTTTAGGTAGCAGCTTGTGGCCGTCTGGCTCAAGACAAAACCAATTTCAATCTGGGAGAATGGCGCCTTCAGGGACCACCTCAAGGACGGAAAACACGGTTACATTGTGCAAATGAAACCAACTGCTCAACAAATCTATGATTTTTACGTCATTTTTTGTTACCAGCCTCTCGCTCCTTAATTCATGGACAACAATAATTTTCTTCAGCTCAGGAATGCGTGTGTGTGTGTGTGTGTACTAGGGTGACCAAACGTACTGTCTTTTTTTTTTTTAATAAATTCATGAAAATGTCCGGTTTTCGCCGTTTTTCATAGGACGATTAAGCGTCTACTTAAATTGCTATCGCCATTTGTAACTTTTTAATGTATAATTGTTGTTTGTTTCTTTTAATAAAGAGGTAAGATGTTTACATATAATACAACATTATGATAAATAATTTATATTGACATTGATGAACATTCATGAACATGTGAACACAACATATGAACGCAAATGTCTATACATGGGCTATTTATGACCATATGCACACACACACACACACACACACACACACACACGAACATTGGGCGTTGACCATTCATTAGCCTTTAATCAGTTTTCTTTTTCTTTCAATGTATTTATTGTTGGGAAGTACAGTTGAAATGATTGGAAACATCTAGAAGCCAAATTGTAAATGCAATTTAGGAGAAAAGAGTCTGTGGAGTGACATTCTTCACTTGATACTCTCAGTTATTAAAACCTGACATACACAAACACACACACACAAACTGAGCAGCACAATGAGTCAACAGTGTTAGCCAAGCCTCACTGTGACAAAGTGACAAACTGTTGTATAGACCAGTTGGATGAATTACTTTAAAGTTGCCAAACACTGTACTATAACTCTTTAAGCCTTTGCCAATTCATTTCAATTTATACATTTATAATAACAGCTCTAGAAATATTGTATATTAAAAAGAAAAAAAAAGGTTTGTTTCAGGGGATAAAGAACAGCTCCCTTGGAAGACCTTGGAATTGTTACTTGAATAATCAAGTTTGATGCAGAAGGAAGAAAGTATCAGTTTCAGTCATCGCACCAGCTGGCTTCTTAGGTGATGTTTTCAAATGGACCTTCAGAGTCACAGCATTTAAGAAAACCTTTTCAGTCTCGACTAATGTTTGCATAATCAAAAAGGGACAAATTATGATGAATCCGTCAAGACCTTTCTGTAATTTAACAAATTTGTATTGATCAGAGGGCCTATGTGTGAGCATGACTAAGAGAGAGAATCATGCTGACTAGTTTTGTGCTCACATACAATAGGTAGCGTATGTTTTGAGTCCAAGTCTGAAGCATGTGCAATGGACATATTCAATGTGGTGGCAAAGACTTTTAATAATGCAGCTTGTCATGAAGGTTGGCCTCTTCTACATTTGCTTGAACAGGTTTGGAGAAATGCTGATGATGCAATGCACTGACCCAAATACACAAGCTGCTCCCAGCAGACTGTGGCAGCTGGGATAGCCTCTAGACTCTATCTTTCCATTTCTTTCATAAACCCTTACTCCTATTTCCCTCTGACAGTTTAAAATAAATCTCAATGGTATAAGTACTTTTTATTGTTGTCCTCCTTTTGCACTTCTCTCTTTTCTCGGCTCAAAATTGCTCCACTGTGTGCAACATGATCACAGCCGTAGCCTTCAATGTCTTCTTTCTGGTCTCATCTTTCCTGTGGCCGGGTCTGATAAATGCCTAGTAAGTTATATGCCATTGAGTTAGCCAGGAATCAAAAGAAAAGATGCTCACTCGTGTAGTGCAAAAGCACCAGAGACATAAAGGCTGATGAAACACCTCAGCACTCACTGACAGGGAGAAAATTGTGCAGAAAATGTATCACAGATAAAATAAAAGCAGCCTTTTGATCAGCTACACAAGATAACGTTGCAAGACAACACGCCGCTCAACCATGCTCTCACGCTGGTTAACTACAAAATGTACCAGATGACCAATTTCTCGGTTGTTGCTCTCACTAGACAGGCTGATCAAAAAAAAAAAAGTCACTACAAAACACTGAGGCCTTTTATACAGCGTGTGCCCAAGGGACCAGCTGTATCTGTATCCACTTGTAGTCAGACCTGCAGCGTCACATTACTTGACAGTTATAACGAAGCAGATGATACCGCTAACAGCATAATTGGGACCAGTAACTCGTCTGTTATAATCCTTTAAGTGGCTGGCAAAAGTGAGGGGAAAAAAAAATCAAAGATGCATTTTGGAGGTTGGGGAGATGAGCATTCGTCACACGTCAAGTCCAATGAGACGCGGATGAGTCCAGAGTCAAGTTAGTCACAGGCAGCTGTCAGGCAAGACAAGGTGAAGTCCAGTATCATGTCAATCCAGACACTTCCAAGTAAAGTGAGAAGTTAGTTGAGAACACTCTGAGTCACTAACAAAACAGTCAAGCTCAAACCAAGAAGACAGATCTCAAGACTTATCAAAGTCTCAGGTCTCATCACAGTCAAAATTGAGGTACACTGAAGCAAAAATCCACGTGAAGGCAAAAGCATTTATAATTAAATTAGGTTTTTTTTTTTAGACTTTCCTTTTCAGATTATTGAAACCGTTGTTTAAAAGATTCAATTGAAATGCATATTCACTAAGTGAAAAACAAACTCGTAGCAGTATAAAGTCAAACAAAAGGCTTTTTCCACATCCAGCTATGGGATGACACAGTAGGTAACTACATGAATGGCAATGCTCAATAACTTCATTTGCTTCTCACTTTTTCACAATAATGGCTGCGAAAAGATTGGAAAGTTGATCTGAGTAATTTAGTATTCTTAACCCAAGTTAAAAAAAATAAATAAATAAAATGTTCCCAGCTGAGGAAAAGCTGGCCTTGCCTCTCACAGGACAGTGTGTAATAACTGCTAAGGAAAAAAAGGGACATAACATTGCCATTTACAGCCATTTTTGTCTCATCTAATGTATTTCTACATTAGCTCTGCACCCATCATACGTTTTGAACATGTTGCACATTCTAATTTTGGGAGATTACCTGAACCCCAAACATGCTTTCATTTTTGAAAGAAAAGTGTTGATATGTATTGTTTTTGGAATTCTGAAAATGTGATACAATTTTTGTGGATGTGTGATAGTTCCACCATGTAATGTAAACTGTCTTTCGATGTGGAACAATCGTGAAGCCCACAAAGCATAGTTATCTTTAGCCTTTAAATTTGAAATGAGTTATATTCCAGACAGCTGCTTCAAATATATTACACATTACACAGAGAGATAGCATATTCTTGTCGATTTTTATTGATGTTGAAAGTAAAATATAGAGGGTATGTCAAGTGAAAACAACAGAGGACCGAGGACAGAGTCCTGCATCACCCCACTAAATTCAAACAGACCACTCCCAAATAGCACAAGGATGATACTAAGCAGAAATACCAAATAAAGAATGCCAACTATATATTTCAATTTGATAATTGGTGATGAATGCTGAAGCACCAAAATCACATCAAAGCTGTGATCTGAAAGCAAGAGCAAGATTATTAAAAAAAAAAAAACTATGAAAAGACATTTTAAGTGAAATGTAGGCTTCAAAAAGGCACACTGGAGAAGGTTCAGAGATTTAAAGATCAGTTTTCAAAAAGAAAAAAAAACTCATCAGAAAATGTGAAAGATTTGTTGTCAAGGGTCATGAGCCATTTTATGAAGTGAAAATTTTACTTGGAAAATATAAATTAATTAAGAGGAGCCCTGTTGTGAACTGGTGACCTGTCCAGGGTGTACCCCTGCCTTTCACCCGAAGTGAGCTGGGATAGGCTCCAGCAGACCCCCGTGACCCTGCA
>JBAMYA010012403.1:0-17433 GCA_037176975.1 Arrhamphus sclerolepis | reverse complement strand
GTCAGACATGTTTGTAGTCCAGATCTGACTGAAGGTGTCTCTGATGGTCTGATGTCTCCTCTGCAGAGAGACGTCAGCATCAGGATCCACCAGAGGACAACAGAGGAGAGGACAGTCCACTGATGCCACTCCATTGATGGTCTGTCAACCATGTTCCAGTATTCTCAGCTCCATCAGTGAGTCTCTGTCATCATCTCTTGTTTTCAACTGAAGCCTGATCACTTTAACTTGTTTTATTTCCTTTGTTGTTTTTGTCTTCAGACTGAAGTGGACGGACCGTGAAGTATCCAGGATGCGGGAAGAAGCCAACAGAGCTGCTGCACATTAACACCTCCATGTTCCTGCGTTCCTCCAGACCAAGCATCAGGAGGACTTGTGCTTTCTAATATATTTCTGTTCTCTCTTAACATACAAGTATTTAATACAAAGATGGAAGCAGCTTGTTGTGTGTGTGGAAAAAAAGAAAAAAAGTTTCCAGCTTATCTGGTCAAACTTTCTGGCATTATCTCTAAAACATACAGCATGTATGGTGCCACCATCCAGGAACCGCTCGCCACAGTGAAGCATGGTGGCGGTAGTATCATGAAGGGATGTGTGAAGGTCATGAAGGTCATACAGAGTTGGTTCGGAGGGATGCAGATCAAGCTGTGGGACGTTTCTGTTGTTCTTATGTTTACTCTTTGTATTTCTGCTTGTTGGAATATTAAATATGTGACATCTAAGTTGTTGTCATCTCTGTTTCTGTATTTTAAAATCCCATAATTCCTGGCTGTCCTGCTGAGGTTTGTGATGTCTGCTTTCAGGTTTTAGGTCCAATAAATGAGGCTTTAAGTGAGATCTGGGTATTTTCACACAGCAAACAGATGTTACTGTTCTCACCATCGTCTGTCCTCCTTCAGTCACTGTTATTGAGATTCACTGAAGTCTCAGCAGAGCCGAGTCCTTATTTCCTGTCTTTTGTTCAGTCTCAGAGACACACAGACCCAGAAATACTCTCAGCTGAAACAAACGAATCAGCACAGCCTCATCTGAATGAGTGTTACTGTGCGTTCAGAGCCACTAAAGCTGTAAACTCGCTTTTGTTGCTCATAAAAAATAGCTGCTAAAAAAAATCTGTTGAGTTTTGTCTCTCAAGTTGCTCATGACGTGACGTTCGATTTTTGCTTATTATTCTTTTACAGTCAACGGAGCTTCTGCAGAGCCACTTTTTCTCGATGGCTGCCTGTCTAATTGTCAATTAGTTTGTGTGTGCGCAACAAACCTCAAGGACACTCTAAGGGCTGAAGGGTAAAAAATATAAAATATGTAAGGTGAGGTGAGGAGATATAAGCCATGAGGAGGAGAGATCGACCTTCTCCAACTCTGCCTGGACTGTTAACTTTCTATTATGATGTGTTCAAGAAAGCCACAAAAATGTTTACACCAGCAAGTGGGCCCAAGCAGATTCTAGTACTATCAAACACTATTAAAACCTGTTCAAGGAAGGGTAATAAAGGACCAAAGGGACGGGCATTGGCCAAAACTCTCCCATCAACCCAAGTGTTATAGGTTGGTGTACTCCTGTAAGACTTCAGTTCTCTCTGTGGAGACCACTCAGGCTTTTGTTTGGCTGTATTTTTCCTGGGGGTCTCAGGAGGAGTTTCACCACGGAGCACGACTCCATGATGATGTCACATGACGTTCATTCTTTAACAAGTCCTTGAAAATGCGTTTGACACATCAGACATAACGTCGCACTAATTACTCTCAGTTCATCAGTTGTTTCTCTCTGATTTTGCAGAACAACATTCATCAGCATCCGTCCTCCTCCAGACCTCCATCCGCTTGGAGCGTGGTTGTGTGGTCTCCATGGTTACCATTTTGACCAATAACATGGATCAGCTGGCTCATTTAAATAAACATTGACATGCAGTTGCTTTGCATCGACCATTTATGGTAGAATGTGGGCGTGTAGGGGGCAGGACAGGAGGCGGAGCCTTGTAGCAAACGTTGAGGTGAAGCTGTGATCTATGAAGGGAAATTTCTTGCTGGTGTGCGTACGTTTGGTTTTATAAATCGGAATCCTTCTTTTGCATCCAAAATTCAAACTTTTTAGTGCTAGAAATCTTTCAGGATGGAATCTTCATCCATCCATTATCTATACCCGCTATTTCCTGTGCAGGGTCACGGGGAGGATGGAATCTACGCAATGTTTTTTTTAATAAGGCCCCTGGTCTCTGTTACCATGGTAACTGACTCTGAACTAAACCTGGTCAGCAGCAGTTTTACTTCAACATATCAGAGTTTCTTTCTGTCTCCTCTCCCTCATGAAGATGAAACAGGTTCAGTTCAAACCTAAAACCGATCATCTAACCATCATTTTGGAGACGTCTGGATGATGAAATGTTGCATTTAGCGTCAGTAAAGTTTGTTGATGATCTGTATTAATAGTTTCATGTGGTCAAACCAGCCATGACTTCTACTCTGACACCCTGATGATTTTCTTTAAAGAGCCAGGTAACAGACTCGAGTATCTGTTACCTCAGTTTCTGAAACCGGCTCAACTGAACCCTCTGGTCCAGAGTTCAGTTACCTCCTTTGTGAAACAGAAACCTCAGAGTTTCCCTGAGTTCAGGTTCAACAAACTCAGTTTCCAAATAACCCGCTTTGTGAAACGGACCTCTGATCTGAAACCAGAAACTCAGACTTTCTGATCCGAGAGTCTGTTGATCGTCCTTTTTGAACTCAGACCCAGGAGAAGTATTTCAGACTCCCCCTTTGCAGAGTAACATCTGTGGAGGCTTCAGATGGGCATCAGCTCCACATTCCTGGTTGTCTAACTTGCCAGAAAGGTTAAAAAAAGTTAAAAAAGAAAAGGAAAAGGATGTTTCCTCATCACACACTCAGAGAAGATGATTCTGGTTGGTAGTTCAGGCCTCATGTTCTGAATCACAAGAACCTGAAGTCCCAGTTGTGGTATCACAGAATGTTCTAGAACCTTCACTGGAGGAACAGCAGGCCATCTTAGAAGCAGTGAATTCACAAAGTAGGAAAGCAGATTTCTTTTCTTTAGCTTAAGCAGCTATTCTCACTTTGTCTGCAATGTTCAACGTTCAGACCTGAAATCAGTGAGCCACAGTTTCTGAGGCCACTGATGGATCTACGCTCTGATGTTGCTGCAGCGTGGACAGATCAGCTCTGCATGAGCGCTGCTGGACCCAGGACATAAAGATCTCAAATGAAGATGCCCAAGCAGTTGAGGCAGCCACAAGAAAACAGCCAAAGTGTAAACTGGTGCACGTTCCATGTTGGCTGCATCAACATCTACTCTGAAGGAACCTCTCTGCACCAGCCATCTGCAGCCTGATCCAGATGATCTGCTATCCTGGTCAGACCAGGTCTACATCAGCTGCTGCACAATGGGGATCTGCTCATGACTCAGCAGCACACCAGGTCTATGAAGACCCTGCAGGCCAGTTTCACCAGGAACTGTGTGCATGCCGCTCTGGTTTGGTCTTCAGCCCACAGCTTCCAGTGTTGTTTGTGTGTGACACCAGTTATGCAGATTCTGTTTTGGGGACAGGTGGCAGAATCCACTCTGAGGGGAAAATGCCTCAAAGACTTCTGGGAACAGATTTGTGGCAGAGCTGGTGCACTTTTCCTCCAAGTCATTCTGCTTGAAAACCACCACACCTTCATCTCCCAGTAAAGCCTTCAGCCTTCAAAGAACACAGTCAAAGTGCCTGAATCAGCCCAAAGTGGTGAAGGAGCCTCTGCTGCGCCGAGATGATGCAGACTGGGATTTCATCGGTTTCATTTCAAATGTGTCAAGATCTCTAAAGCTGCAAAGTCCACAAAGCAAAGAAAATGTGAATAAAGACGGCTGAAAATCAAAGTTTGAAGCCCGTCTGACCTCATGAGGATGATAAAGTAGCTGAGTGACTGGACCAAAACAATATTTCATGTCAATGTGTGTTGATTCAAAATGTTGTTCGTGAGTTAGAAGCTGCAGTTAGCTTCTTTACATGTAAGCTAAAAGGGAAAAAGGACTTATTGCCATAGCAACAGCACCAACCCTGTCGTTAGCTAAGCTAGCTTGCTTTGAGGCTGCTGAATCAATGTTTTAAGAGAAGTGGAAATGCTCAAACTACCTGCTGGACCAGGCTTTGATGACTATTTAAAAGGCAAACATTGAAAACGTCTTCCTAACAGAATCCAAACCGCTTCCTCCTTCCAACAGTTAAAGGACACTGGGAGGTCTGGAAACAAATCCTAACCCAAACTCATGATAACATGATGATACGATGCATGTCATTCCTGAGGTGTGTACTAGAAGACCTTGTTCTCTCGTGTGATAAACGGCGTCCTGTCGTGTTGGGACCTTGGCGTCTAATGACAACAAACTTCAACAGAATAACGTGGAACCTAAGAAGCTCAACCTGCTGCATCTCCCTGCTCAAATGCTTCATCTGGACCTTTGATCAGACACGTGCACGTGCATCAGACGTACGTTCAGATTTGGTTGGATTTGTCCAAATCTGAACTTCAAAAATTTCCGGTTGTCTCTTGTGAACCATAATCAGCTTTTTGAATGTTGTCAAAATGAAACAGGAGCTGAACGTCCAAGATTTGAGTGAATGACAAAGAACTGTGTTTCTGAAGCAACAAATAAAACAATAAAAAAAAAAACAGTAAAACAGAGCAAAGATGAGATTTTGGGGGATTTGTGGAATATAACATGCAGTCAAAGCAAAGTGGTTTATTCTCAGAGGGAACACGTACATGAGTGAAGGTCTCCTGACTTTAGACTTAACTCGTTATAATAATTAAATAGCAGCGTTATGAGACCCGGAGCTGGAATATTGATCTCAGCATATGAAGTTGCAGCGTCTAATCCACCGAGCCAGCAGAGGTTGTAGAAGCTGAACGCTCGTTGATCATATTCATATTATCCTGTCAATTAAAACAAAATGTGTATGTTCTGACAAAATGCAACCATGGTGATGTCATTGCACTTAAAACTTAAAATGAATCATCATTCTTCAAACAGTGGAAAATGGTGCGTTGATAATACGATACGTGTGATTCGTATCGAGTATGTTGATGTTATACTGCAGCTTTGCAGTAAATGTGTTAAAGTTGGTACGACAAAAGTCTAAGTGTGATTGTTACTGGGAGGTCTGGAAACAAGTTTACACAACTAAAGATGGTTGTGAAAGATAGAATGTGATCTCAGTACATACACACACACACACACGTATGTGTATATATACACACATACATATATGTATATGTAGATAAAACTGAATAATAGATGCTATATGAATAAATGTAATTGAAGTTGAGTTAATCCAACATCACCCGCTAGGTAGGTAGGAGGTTTTGGTTTTGTTGCTAACGGGCTACCAAGGGTGGGTATCGACTGTGTCAGACATTTTGTGGTCACAGCTCCACCTGGAGGACATTAGAGGAAGTTCAACGTAAAGAATCAAGGCCACACGCCAAACTCATCACACCTGGTGAGCTTTTAATTTCAAGGTACAAAACAATCAATGCATACACAGATAAAGATCAATAAGTGCTTTTACACCTGAACCTGTGGTCTGACGTCACACGTCAAAACGTTACAAGACGACAGGCTCTATGAGCCCTCTGATTGGTCTACAGCATGTGGGGGAGGCCCCTTAACAACAGACGGATCAAACGGGATCCATCATGATCACAAATCAATACTGCAGAAGAAAGTGACCTGCCTTCACACCGAGGACATACGTCAATACACCAGTTAAAGAAAACAACCAGAACATTGATCACATGAAACAAAAACATGACATCTGTTCACCAACCACCACTGAGCATATGTTTCTATGGTAACCAGCACAACCAGCGATGCTCCGAGAGTTCCACCTGGTACAGTGACGTGTAGACGTTTGTGTGTCGCTGTTACAGTGTAGTTTTTCTGGTATAAAAACATAACAAAATCATAAAATCAGATGAACAACATCACAGCTTTTTCACACTTACATAATCATGTAACAAAAATGAACCGGGCACTCCTAAGTACCCCCTACTACTTTCTTACGGTTTAAGAGTTTGAGCCAGGTGCTGCTGAACTGATCACCAGCTGTAGTCCAGACCTCTACAAGAGAAGATCTCTGCTGGTCTGGACCGTTCAGGTTTGGGGCCAGAGTGGAACCTAGAACCATGTTTGGAGCAGAAACGCCTCATAAACACTGTAAACAACAGATCTTTTTTGTTATTGTTGGGTTTTTTCTTGTTTCTTCCATATTAGTACAATGAAAAAGGTTCTGTGTGGTTCTTCTTCTGAGGTTGTATTTGTCTGGTACTAACTTGTAGTAATGGCACAGTTCATTAATAACTATTCATCAGAGTGAGTGAAGTCACGCCCCACTGTGGGCGGGGCTTGCAGCTGATTGATTGTCAAGACTTTGATCCAGGATAGTGCGGGAAGATGCGTTGATCTGGTCGAAAGTGCTCCTGCAGTCATACTTCTAAATCCTACAGAAGTACTTCAGCAGAAGTACTTCTCAACACAGTACGTCAGGTGGGCGTTTCCAGCAGCTGCTTTCTACGTAGTGAGTGACAGGAGCGCTGGAACCGCGCTTTTAGAAGAACTTTATGGTACAAGTTTGACGGAAGCAAAGAAACGTGATGAAGTCGACATGTTCACAAAGTTTAGAGATCAATTTAACAAAAAAATCTCATTTTATGAGTTGCATCTTTTCATTTCACACAAAGAAAACACTTTAAATGTTTTTTTTAAAGCAGCAGTTCTGTTAAAATATTCATACATCACCAGAGGAAGTGTTTAAATATAGTTCTTTTCTATTGTTAAAGTGTCAAAAAGAGAGAATTTAGTGTTTAAACATCTAAATGTAAACTCAGAGCTTTAAAAGATTGTTTGTTGATAAAATTCTGATTCGGATTGGTTTTGGTGTTTTTCTGCACTTTGCCTTCACAGTTCCTGATTGTCAGAAAGTATTGATCATGATTGGAAGTTTTTATTGCTCTCACAGTGATCTCAGTGTTCACTTTGCTGGTGTCAATAAAGCTGATTGAAACCGTCACAGCAGCGTGTCAATAAAGTTGTTAATAAATTAATAAATTTTCTCATCAGCTGAGTTTAGAGCTAACAGGCTAACTGAACTGGAAGACGTATACGACATCATCATCATCACCTTCCTCTTTTCCCAGCAGGCCTCTGGCCTCTTTAAGCCCCACCCCCACCCTGAGAGTTTTGTTGCTATGACAACCATCACTGTGTGTGTGTGTTTGTATTCATTGGACATGTGTGTGTCTGTGTGTGTGTTAGTGTTCATGTGTGTGTATGTGTGTGTGTTAGTGTTAGTGTTCGTGTGTGTGTGTGTTAGTGTTCATGTGTGTTAGTGTTCATGTGGTGTGTGTTAGTGTTCGTTGGTTGTGTGTGGTAGTGTGTGTGTGTGTGTTAGTGTTGGTGTGTGTTAGTGTTCGTTGGTGTGTGTGTTAGTGTTTATGTGTGTGTGTGTGTGTGTTAGTGTTGGTGTGTGTTAGTGTTCGTGTGTGTTAGTGTTCATGTGTTTATGTGTGTGTGTGTGTTAGTGTTCGTGTGTGTGTGTGTGTGTGTGTGTGTTAGTGTTGGTGTGTGTTAGTGTTCATGTGTTTATGTGTGTATGTGTGTGTGTTAGTGTTCGTTGGTTGTGTGTGTTAGTGTGTGTGTGTGTGTGTTAGTGTTGGTGTGTGTTAGTGTTCATGTGTTTATGTGTGTGTGTGTGTGTGTTAGTGTTGGTGTGTGTTAGTGTTTATGTTCGTGTGTGTTAGTGTTCGTGTGTGTGTGTGTTAGTGTTCGTTGGGCATGTGTCGGATGGTGTGGAAGATCCAGTCCATCTTGGTGCTCCATCCTCCATGATGGGCGTCGTTCATCTGCTTAGTGAAGTACTCCAGCGCCTCCTGCTGGCTCTTCTCTAAAAGACATGAGGACAGAGAGAGACGGGGACAGTTGGGGAGTTGTCTAAACAGAACCGACTGTCCAGGAGGATCCATCGTTAGCGCCAGCTTGGCGTCTCCATGTTCACATTTCCATCCTCGACATTTTTCAGAAGAAAACACTGATGTTCAGACTCTGAGATCAGTCTGCAACGTCTCAGCTTCATCGTTACGTTCTGTCCTAAATTAACGAGATCTTGCTGAGGGATGTTGGGTTCATTCATTTCTCATCTCCAGATGTTAAAACCTTCATAGCTCCGCCCATTTTCCAGAACCAATTTGCTTTGCGACGCTTACCAGAGCTTCTAGGACCATTCTGGTTTCAGCCTTGTACCCCAAACCCTGAACCCCCCTCTTACCCAGGGCCAGGGTCTTCCTCAGGTAGGCGATGTCGTCAAAGCTCTGCAGCTCAGGCATCCCGCATCCCAGCAGGAGGGAGAACAGGTTGATGAAGAGGCTGGCGTGCTGACGGATGGCCAGGTAGGCCTTGTAGCACATCTCCTGGAACCTGCAACACACAGGGGTCACCAGATTCAGACGGGGTCCAGGACACCAGGTAGGAGCAGCTGACACAGGTGAGGAGCAGGTGACACCTCTCAAACTCCTTGGTCTTGGTGGACTCCTGGACCCCTTTACTGATGACGATCAGGAAGTCCTGGGTCAGCACAAATGGCACCCGCTCCCTCTTGTAGCCAAACTTCTTCTTCTTGTGGTCCAGGAAGTGGCCAAAGTCGATGTGGAAGAGCTTCAGGAAGAGGAGGAGGGGTCAGTAATATCAGGGAGGAGTCAGGAGGAGGTGTCAGTCAAATCAGGGAGGAGTCAGGATGAAGAGTCAGTAAAATCAGGGAGGAGTCAGGAGGAGGGGTCAGTAATATCAGAGAGGAGTCAATAAAATCAGGGAGGAGTCAGGGGGAGGGCTCAGTACAAATTAGGGAGGAGTCAGGGGGAGCGGTCAGTAAATCCAGGAAGGGTAAGTAGGAAAGGGGAAGGAGGCTGCGGCTCACCTGTCCGTTCTCCTTCACCATGATGTTGGAGTTGTGCCGGTCACCTATCCCCAGGATGAATGTGGCGACGCAGTAACCTGCACAGGACCTGGTGAACAGGTCGATGGCCCGGTCGTACCTGAGAAACACACAGGTGAGTCAGCCCGGTGTTCAGACAAGTGGTGGTACAACGACAGACGGACCAGTACTGACGCTTCTCCACGGTTCTTGTCTTTGATCCAATGGTGCAGCGTGTTGGAGTTGAACTGCAGCGCCCCCTTCAGGCCTCCTTTGCACTGAATCTGCATGATGGTGAAGCTGTTCTTCACCACCTCGATCAGACCCACACAGTCCCCGATGGACAGGCAACCGTACGGCAGCATGCTGGGAACACCACCAACAGGTTAGTAAGGTGTTCTGACCTCACTGATGACATCACTGATGATGTCACAGTGCCTCACCGCAGGTCCAGACCCTGGTTCTGCCAGATGTTCTCCATGATCCTGATGATCTGCAGCGTCAGCATATCCTGCCGCAAGTCTGCAAACAAAAACTTCATTACCCACAAGCCCCTGGTTCCAGAGCCACTAAAAGGCCTGATCATGTTACCGTCTCCATTTTTGAAGATGATCTCGTTGTTGGTGAACAGCAGCTCAGACATGATGTCGGGGTTTTCCCAGTTCAGCCACAGGGGGCGCTTGGCCGAGGACATGATCCGGCATTCCTCCAGCCTGCAAACACAAACTCTGTTTGACTCCAGACCAGTTAGTCGGTCACTTAGTTCTCTATTTTGTTAGGAAGATTTTTAATCAGCCAGTTATTTAGTTAGTTAGTTCTCTATTTTGTTAGGTAGTTAGGTTGGTTGGATGGATGGATGGATGGATGGATGGAAGGATGGACGGATAGAACTTTATTAATCCCCAAAGGGAAATTAAAAGTTAGTAAGTTCTCTAGTTGTTGAATTACTTGCTCTCCAGTGAGTGAGTGAGTGAGTGAGTGAGTGAGTGAGTGAGTGAGGGTAGCTACCTGAGGTTTCCCAGCTGGTGAACTGGGTTCAGAGGAGACACAAATCCCTGAAGAGCCTCCATGTAATCTGGTCGAGACATGTGCTCTACCAGAAACTTCATTTGAGTCTGCCAGCCAATCACATCACAGAAAGATATCACCACCCGCCAATCACAGCAGACTAAGCTGTAAGTTTGTATTTTCATACTTTCTGAGTTTCGTCCTTCTTCTCCTGCTTCAGTGTATCAGTCAGGTTCACCAGTTTATCCATGGCCTCCACCTGCACATGTGCAAACACACCCCCCATGTTACTGGCTGCAGTTCCACTCTCTTCCACTGGGTGTCAGCAGCTACCGTGTCATCGTTACCATCTGCACTGCTGATCATTAGCATTGTCAGGCCATGATATATTAGGTCATTGAGGTAACCTGTCTTTCTAGGTGTTTTTTGCTCATCTGTCTGTTCTTGTGTTTCAGGTGTTTCTGAGCTCACCTGTCTGTTCAGATGTTTCAGGTACATGCCACAAGCCCTGCAGAAGGCCTCCAGCAGCAGACCGAACCGTCTGGAAACGGTTTTATTGTGCATCTCTGACCTGTGGAAACAGTTCCTGTTAAATCTGAAAGGAACTGGAACAGGTGTGCACCTGCTGCAAGTTTACTAACTTCAGGTGCCAGAAGAAGAAGTGTCCTATCCTCTGATTGGTCAGAGCCTTCTTGATCAGGAAGCGAGCCAGAGGATTGTCTAGGTACATCTCATACTTCAAGACCTGTGGAAACCCCAGTGAGGATATTAGACCTTTGCGCCTCACCTGCAGCTGAAAACAGGTGTGGAGGTACGGACCCACCTGGACCAGCTGCAGCAGGTACTGTGACAGCTTGTCATCGGTCAGACCCTGCACCAGGCAGCGAAGAGCAAATTCTCGGACCATTGGATCTGGAAAGTTACAGTCCAGCAGCTCCAGAGCCGATTCTGGTTCCATGAGAGGCCACTCCTTGAGGAGACAGTACATCTGAGGGAGAGGACGAGACAGGTAAGGGACAGGTAAACTGGAAGTGGAAGAATCCATCCTGATGCATGACTTCTCACCTGAGATACCTCATCTCTGGAGTTCCATTTGACTGAAAGAAGCAGCTTCGGAAGGGACTCTGGAATGTTAACGCAGTAATGTCTGCAGGGAGACAGGTTAGAGACACATTACTAACAGGTGGTAGTCTGCTTAGAGAGAGAGACAGGTTGGAAATAGGTGAGAGACTAGAAAGGAGACAGATTAGAAAGACGGGTCAAAGACAGGTGAGATACAGACGAGGACAGACGGGTTAGAGAGGGTAGAGCAACTGTCTCCAGTTATGAACCTGCCTCCACCTGTGTCTCTACATGAAGGTCCAACCTCACCTGTGTCTCCAGAGGAAGTCCTTCTCCTGCTCTGACAGCTCATACAGAGGATCTCTGGAGCAAAGAGACCGAAGCTGCTCAGCATCAGCTGGTGACACACTGCTGTCACAGGCCAGACGACTGCTCTGAGAGGGAGACGGGGAGGACGTGGGAGGACAGGGAGGACAGTTACAGTCTTGGTGGTTTTACCTCCCAACCGCCAACCCCCTGAATTTCTGCTGTTATGTATATCACTGCACTGCATTGTTAAATTAATTTTATCTAGCAAGTATATTTTGCATTTGATAGTGTTGGTTTTTCATTTGACATGAATGTTTCTTTGACTCCTTTTTCAAACCATAGCTCCCCATCCAAAATGTTCACAATTATGTGGACATTTATGTCCTCAGAGTGTCCCTGATCCTGGAGATGCATCTGGACCTGAATTTGGACCTGATGAGCTGGTCTCCTGTGTTGGTCAATGAATCTGGACTTGATGAGCTGGTCTCCTGTGTTGGTCCTCCTAACTTGGACTTGGATGACCTTTGTTTTTCAGATGATCGACAAAATGGAGAGTTCTGATACTCCAGTCCTCATTGCAGCTGATCCAGGCTGGAGTCCTGACCTGGGATCCTCTAACCCAGTCTCAGTTCCCCTAACCCAATCCCAGATCTCCAAACCCAGTCCGCGATCCCCTAACGTCCCAGATAAAATAGTTATTTATTAGGACCTAAAGAAAATGTTTCTACCACCACTCACCACAGTTTGTCCACAGAGGTCTACAGAGTCCCTCAACCAGGAGGTTCAGTTTGTTTGAGATCTAGAGCTAAGTTGAGGGTTATCAAAGCATAAAGAGCCACAGCCTACAAACATAGATCGACGTGAATGTAAAGTCATGGACATAAATGTTGTACCAGTCCATGGCAGTAGTTGTAGCCCAGCTCTCTGCTGATAGTCCAGTTGGCGTGTTCTTCAATCTGCTGCTCATCAGGAAACACGACCACCTGGTTAAACCAGGAGAATTCCAGCTCCACGCAGGGAGTCTCCTGCAGACCGCAGCACAATTGATCTGTCATCAATCAGCTCAGTGTTCAATCAGATCTACGGTCACATGGACAGACAGTACCTTGTTGGGGTTTGAGCCAGCTACTCCGATAGGGTTGAGCAGATCTTCAAGGCCGTGAGGGACCGGCCAGAGTCCGAGGGCCACTTTACCAGATATCAAGATGTCCTTGTAGTCAAAGAAGTTGACATTTCCCCAGGCCAGAGGACAGTGCTCCTGAGGGGGACAGACAGGTGAGGAAGGGGGCTGAACGGGTTTACAGACGGATTTCTTCACGTCTCCTTGTTTCTCTTCATTCCTACCTCCTTGGCTCCTTTCCTTCCCTTCACAGAGCAGATGGACAAGCAGAGTCTGGCTGAGCGAGGAAGGTCCGCCAGGTAGATGTCATAAGTGAGCCACTCATTCCATCTGTGGACAGGTATGCAGGAGAGTCATACGGGAGACACACAGGTGTCAGGCAGTTGTCAGACAGGTTTCAAGAGCCAGACAGGTGACACACAGGTGTCAGACAGGTAACACACAGGTGTAAGGTTTCAGACACGTATCAGGATTGACAGAAAGGGTGACAGAAAGGTTTCAAGAGTCAGACAGGTAACACACAGTGAGATAGGTGTCCAACAGGTGCCAAATCGGTGACACATTGGTGTAAGACCTCAGACAGGTGGCAGACAGGTGGCAAACAGATGTCAGACAGGTTTCAAGAGTCAAATAGGCATGATATAGGTGACACATAGGTGTCAGACAGGTGTAAAACTTTTGATAGGAATCAGACAGGTAACAAACAAGTGGAAGATTTCTGACAGGAGGCGGACAGGTGACACACAGGTGTCAGACAGGTGACGCACAGAAGTCAGACAGGTGCGACATAGGTGTCAGACAGGTGACATGCAGAAGTCAGATAAGTGACAAACAGGTGTCAGACAGGTGACATGCCGGTGTCAGACAGGTGAAACACATGGGTCAGATAAGTGAAACACAGGTGTCAGACACATGACACGCAGGTGTCAGACAGTTGACACAGGTGTCAGATAAGTGAAACACAGATGTCAGACACGTGACACACAGGTGTCAGACAGGTGACGCACAGGGGTCAGATAAGTGAAACACAGATGTCAGACATGTGACACGCCAGTGTCAGGTGACACACAGGTGTCAGACAGGTGAGACACAGGTGTCAGACAGATGACACACAGGTGTCAGACAGGTGACACACAGGGGTCAGATAGGTGACACGCAGAAGTCAGATAAGTGACACACAGGTGTCAGACAGGTGAGACATAGGTGTCCGACAGATGTAAAACTTTTGATAGGAATCAGACAGGTAACAAACAAGTGCAAGATTTCTGACAGGAGGCGGACAGGTGACACACAGGTGTCAGACAGGTGACGCACAGAAGTCAGATAAGTGAAACACAGATGTCAGACAGGTGACACGCCGGTGTCAGACAGGTGAAACACAGGTGTCAGACAGATGACACACAGGTGTCAGACAGGTGACGCACAGGGGTCAGGTGTCCATTATGATGTTTTGTTCTTGTGTTGGTGCTACCTCGGGTTGGAACATGGGACTCTCTGCGTGTTCACGTTGTCACACAGTGGCTCGCCTCCATGATAGATACCTGTCCTCACATATATCTGGAAACACACAGAACTTGTTAACAAGCTGGCACACCTGTCTGTGTTCCATGTGCTAACATGTTAATTAGCAAGTTGACACACTCGTCATATGTTAATATGCAGACAAGTTCAGCTAGCGTTGGAGGTCAACATGGCTGCTGGGATGCTAAGGCTCTAGCATGAAAGGCGCTGGCAAGGTGTTGGATCAAGTAACTGATGAAAAAAAGTATATCCAAATTTTGCTCCTAACCATGAAAATGTATCGAGACAGAAAACAATTGGAATTATGCAAAATCAATGTGGAACTGTAGTTTTCTCTGGACCCCTCCCTACTGTGACCAGTAATGACACGTACAGCTGCGCATTATCATTAGACGTTGGTTGTCACGATGTATGTTTGTATTGTATGTTTTTGTTTCATGTTGTTGCACTGACCTGCCAAGGGACTACAGACGAAAATTACCTAGTTTGCTAACTCTGGCACATTTATATCCATACTTTAAATGGAAATGTTGATTAACATGCACTGTCCTTTTTAAATAAACTAAATAAATAATTAAATCTACAAATATGCAGATTCTAATACTGACCTTTAATTTAGTTTTTAATTAGATTGATAAAATGAATAATAAATAAATAATACAATATTAATAAAATAAAAAATGTTCTTTCTTAGACTTTCAAATAAAGTACATGGATAAACATCCTTGTTATTTCATGCAAAATTCAAACAGAAGTAAGCTCTATTCACATGTTTATACCAAAAAAAATACCATTTCACAATAGTCAGAAAGAGGAACAAAGCAAGAGTGATATTCTATTCTTTCAAACATGATAACAACATCAAATAGGCATACAGCACCAGATCAAATAAAGTAAATTAAGTTGGTCCTCTTACCTGTTTTTGTAAGATGTTGATTCCTGCTCCAACTCCTTGATATCTTGGCCAGAATTCAGCAAAACATCACAACCCATCTGCCTGTAAATAAAGATATTGGACAGCATATTTGTTCTGTTTACATCTGTTGACATCATCCAGTTTTGTTGAAATATTAATGTGCTGCTGCTAATTATGTATTTTCATTCACCACTGGCAAGTACTGTAACCACAAAGTCTGAAACCCTTTTTTTTTTTTTTTATTCAGTCATCTCAAAAACAGTGATATTTTTCAGCATGAGATTCATGTTTTGTTAACATCTTTGTAGTTTTTGTACCCAAATGAATTTATTATTGGGAACATAAGTGTTGTTTTTCTTTGAAAGCACAAAATCTCATTCAGCTCAAAGGATTGTTGTGGTTGCTCTTCCCACCTTGGACTTTCATCTATGCTAACCGCCTGCAGCGGAGGTCCAGATCTATCAGCTCAGACAAACACATCCAGGTCACTCTTTGTTTGGCATACTACCATCTGGGAGGAGGTACCGAACTTTATGAACCCAGACCACTCATCTCAGAAACAGCTTCTTCCCCAGAGCTGTTGCCTCCATCACCCCCGCCCCTCACTTATAGAATTCATAGGAAATCACATGGGGATTGACAATGTCTAATAAAAAAAGCCACTTCTAATCTGCAATAAACTTTTTTAACCACTGTTACATAGTTTGTTTTTCCTCTCTCTTTCTTGTGTTTTATAAGTTTGTGGTTTATTTAACATTGTTGTGTAATACTGATTTCATGAGAGTAGCAATCAAATTTTGGCAGTGGAGCACTACAGTGACAAATAAAGATCCTTAATCTGCTATCCTTTATGTACACAGTGGAGAAGTGGGAGAAAGAGAGAGAGAAAGAGACGGTCTGTGTTTGCTAAGTTGTGACGAGTAAAATGAATTGATTCATGCACACTTTTTAAATAACGTAAGGTCATTACACTGGTCTTGCAACCAAAGACTACGCGATCAATTCTGACAGTGTCAAATCCTACAACTCTGTCAACTTATTAAATCCATCGATCCATTATCTATACCCACTATTTCCTGTGCAGGGTCACAGGGGTCTGCTGGAGCCTATCCCAGCTACCTTCGGGTGAAAGGCAGGGGTCCACCCTGGACAGGTCGTGAGTCCATCGCAGGGCCACATATAGAGACACAACCATTCACACTCTCACTCACACCTAGGGACAATTTAGGAACACCAATTAACCTAAGGAGCATGTCTTTGGACGGTGGGAGGAAGCTGGAGTACCCGGTGAGAACCCACGCAAGCAGGGGGAGAACATGCAAACTCCACACACAAAGGCCCCTGTGGAGGCTCAAACCAGTAACCTTATTGCTATGAGGCAACAGTGCTGACCACCAAACCACCCTGCTGCCCCAAACGTTTTCATTATTGTGACCCAGCACCATTCCAAAGTTGGCCTCTCCTCCCTAGCCATGACCAGGACCACATTCGTCTCTTTCACCACTTCTTTTGAATTTTTGCTGCACGTAAATGCTACGATAGAAGGATTCATTTTCATGTGTTGTTTGTTTACCTTCACTGCACAATGACACCTAAAAGTCCAAGTTGCAGGTCTTGTCCAGTCTAGTGTAAAGTGATCAAATTAACAACTGGAGTCTGACCCAAGTCCACACAACAGCATACAGGTCTGACTGTGTCCCTAATTACATGTATGACCTCATGACTATATCGTACCTGTATGAAAGTATTGCTAAAATTATAACAAAAAAAATAATAATAATCAAAAATCATAGAAGTTGAGAATTACAATTAAACCCCATGATGTGCTGGTACACCAATAAAAGTTGATTGCATATTTGACTGTTTCACAGGCAATTATAATAGCATATACAGTATTGTCACTGGGACCAAAGACCTCTTGCACAAGGATGATGTGAACAAAACAGCAGGTGCTGACAATTTAATTAACCCTTTGATGCACCCACGCACATTTTTGTGTATCTGGCATATTTTATCATTTATTTCAGGGATAGTATTGATAATACATGCAAGATTGCACATTTTTGAGTGTTCTTAATTTTCTAGATGCATTTTTCATTTTTAAACCATTTTAAACAACACAGACTATCATAATCACATTGAAGACTCTACACACAAAAATGTGCACCATGAAATCTATTCGAATCACTATGCATGTTAAAAATGACGTCATCGGGTTAATCCCTCAGAAAGCAAACTTAAAGCCCTCAGCCTCAAATAAAGTGGAGAAATAGGAACATGCATGTTTTATATTTTTTTAAGAGCTGAGTCAAAAAAAAGTTATTTGCTTGGATTCCTGTGAGCACAAAAATGTGTAGAAGGTTCTTTAACTGAGTACTTGACATTGAGCAAAACTTAACAATGCACATAAATAAACTTTCCTTCCAATCTTTCACACATATCAGGCAGCAGTACGCAAACCATAATATACACACACACACATATATATATATGTATATATATGTATACACATATGTGTGTGTGTGTGTATATAT
>JBAMYA010012383.1:0-17436 GCA_037176975.1 Arrhamphus sclerolepis | reverse complement strand
TAATATCTAAAGAGGCACACCCTGCAGAAGAGTGGCCCTCACAATTACTGCTACCAACAGAGGTGTAAAGGCAGATTTGAGGAGATACTGTGCTGTATCTCTGGAGTCTTTTGACCAAAACATGTAACAGATATTTCATTAAGACCTCAGAAAACTGTGTCAGCTATTTTTTTTTTAAAGGCATAATATGCCCCTTTTAAGATAACCACTTTTATAAATCACTGTCTGGTGACCTGATTGAGAGCAAGCTGAACCAGACCTGAACAGAGGAGGACACTTTCTACGTTCTCAAGTGTCCTTTATCTCCTGCTGTGGAAAAACCTTACGCAATTTACCTTGTACAACTTTATCAAAAGTAAACACGCTTAAGTAACGCTTTCACTTATGTCAGGAAGCTTGTATTAATCAATGGCTGACAGCAAACAAACAGTACGGATGGGTGCCGAGAAGGAGTCTTACATTGTTACTGGTCTTATTGGTGGCAAGCAAAACAAAGATTAGCTCACTGGCACCCAAGATCACATAACTATAGTCTCACTTGCTCCAAGACAACAGTTAAGAAGGAAACAACTAATCTCTTAGCAACTTATAAACAACTCACCTCAGGTGTTTTGATTTGCAGCACAGATGAAGCTCTTTGAATACTCTTTGTCACATTTGAATATATTTTATTTCTAGTTCATCTTTAGGCCCAAGTGGACATTTGTGCCAAAACTGAATCAATTCCTTCTATGTGTTCCTGAAATAATTGCACTTTTTTTTTTTTTATCTATATTTTTACATTTAAATATTGGATTAATGAGAATGAGGCAAAGGCCAAACTGATCATGTAAATGTCATCAATGTTGCAGACGGAGGCATTAAACATTTGCAATTCTACAAACTAATTTTCACCACTGTTTTGAAAAAAGACTCACAAAGGCTTGCTTTAAGTGATGTGACACAATCCATCTTTTGTCTAAAGCCCAACTCTTACTCTTCTCTGTATCAAACAAATATGCATACTGTAAAGATACACACAAATACACAAGAACCTTCTCAACAGACACTCGCTCTGTCTCCATACAGCCCCGTACTTTTCCCCTCTTCCGCTCTGGCACCCTTCTGGTGCAGTCACTTAAGGGAAATCCCAGATTCTGTGTGTTTGTCCCTTAATTTTTGTGGCATGACATGAGAATGCATTTTTTTTTTTGGTCACAGAGAATAAACTGTCATACTATCAGTAGATCTTTTTTTTTTTTTTTAACACAGATTGAAGTTCCAATACCAGGAACATAGAGAAACAACAATAAAATGAGACATGTAAGAGATATGCTTTCAAGTTGAGACACCTACAAATCAACAGACTGCAAGTCAGTAGTGGCGCTACCACTCTGCTGAACACCAGGTGTTAGGAATTTGCTAGCTCCTAGCACCTTCATGAAGTTCTCTATTTTAATCTCTGTTCTTGGCTACAAACCATAAACCACAGGGAGTTTTAGTCCTATCAACTATTTAAGGTGCGGTAGCACGGTGCAAGATTAGTTTTAAGGAAAAAAAAATAGGGTCATAGAGCGAATTAAGGCAAAACAGAACAGCTACAACACCAAATAAGATGCAAGATATGCGATGCCAGTGTACAGTGAAATGGTTTAATAAACTCCATAGGAGTAAGAAAAAAAATTAAATCAATTAGCGACATTGATTCTGTTAAACTCTTCTGCATCCCCATTTGCTGTGCAGTGACAGTGGAAAGAGAGTCCACACGCTTGATCGTCCTGAGATAATGGGCTTCTTTGGCTGCACCTGTAAAGGTGTGGAAACTGTGCCTGAATCAGTCAGAGGACCATTACTCTAACTGGTTCAACCTTACTAGATCCACATAGACCATGTTCCCACTGTCGGCCTAAATTTGACTTTTAGCATACCCATACTATCTAAATAGACGTTTTCAGTCTGAGCAGCTAAAAACTACATGAAATACGATTTGTCAAATTCATATTCAAACCGCATGTGAAAGTGTGGAGTCCACTGTGAAGTTTGAAAACCGAATGTGCTTTTTTTTTTTTTTTTTTTTTTCTGCGCTAACAAAAAAATAAATAAAAAATTGTTGAGGGGCCCAATGCTGACCTGCTGGGGGACGCTCTTGTAGGGGAAAGATGTTACCATGTTCAGGGTGTAATTGGTCTGCAAATGTTTTTTTGGCAAGTGCCAAAATAGGATTAAGGTGAATGCCAGGATTCAGTTTTTCCCAGCAGAACATTGCACTATAACAAGATTTGAACTGTTTACTCACGTTATCTGTCAGTTGTCATAAAGTTATTGCACGCATCAAGTTGTTTAAGCTGGCATTTGTTTAATACTTTTTTCATATATATATATATATACATATATATATACATATAAAGCTAGGGTTTGGGGCCATGGGTAGGATATGCAAAAAGAGAGAGCTATCATAAATATACTGTTCTCAGTTTTGCTATAATTGTCCTGGTCCTTGTGATATGTAGTAGACATCACATTAGGTTTTAGGAAAGGTCAGTAAATGGTCAGTCTACGAGGTAAATTGCTAATTGCATGCTTAAAATGAAAAATCAGATGACACGTACGTAAAAGGGTGCTCAAAAGTTCGCACTGGTTTTATTATATTACTCCTGTATAAATTTGATAAAAGTTGAAAAAAGATTCAACACAAATCCAAAAAAAACATGGAAAAACTAATCACACAGGTTAGAAAAAGAAACGTATACTTATACAAAAGAACAAAAAGGTCTCTTTTAGTGCCTTCAGTCCACACAACATTTTCCCAGCAGCCACCTGGCTATCTCAGATAAGCTATTTTCTTTAACTGCATATGAGAAGCAGAAAAAAAAGTGGGTTTTTTTTGTTTTGTTTTGTTTTTTTTCCTTGGATCTATGCCATGCACAGCACTGTTCTTAAGTGTTGAGTCTGGAAGTGCTGGAAGTCAACAGTGTCTTAAAACAAAACCAATCCGCATCCACATTCGCATCTCAACGTCGTGTCACAAAAGATCTCCGGCCACACTACACAAACACTGAACCCAAATCATACGACCACCCGTGCTGGAGTAATCTGTGTAACAGGTTGCTCTCATATTAGCCTGCGCTCTGGGCCTGCAGGATGTTATAATATCATTAAATGCAGAAATTGTCTGTATAACAGCTGTTCAGGTGGTTACTATCTGCAAGACGTCACTTAATTCTATACAGTACTCTTTTAAGAGATCAGAATGAGAAGCTTGTGTGTGTGTGATGACAACTTATTCACATATCTGTCTTTGCTGAAGGCATTTACTTTTTAGAGAATGATCTTTTTAATTATGTCCCTACTGGATTTTTTTATTTATTTTATTTTTCATATGTTATTGTGTAGAAGTCTTGCAATCCACAAGGAATGAGCATCTAAAATGACATTATAAATTCAATTCATGTTTGAAATTCAGAAAAGTTTTATTTTTCTAAATATGTCTCAGCAGCCCAGCACAGCAGATAAACGGCTAACAAATTATTAGTGGGCCTCCATTTCTAATCAGGGTCAGCTGACTCACAATGAGTATGTTCTTCATGCTGTCATCTGACAGGCTCCTCAAGAAGAGCCACGCTAATGAATCATATTGACAGAATGATTATAAAAAAAAAGAAAAAAAACAACAAAAAACAGCTTACACTTTTATACTTCGAAGGCAGTACTTGATTTAATTTATGATAGTGACCTTTCCTGACAGACGTTCCAAATGCTCTGTGCAAACGCTTGCACAGATGCTTTAAAGTGTCATTATGGGTCTTATGCTATCACATACTACAGATGTATGGAATCACCATATGTGGCAATATTTACAGAGTAAACAGTTTACAGTAGAAAAAAGTAGGTCACCATTCTCCACAATTTCCTCGTCTTTGTCATCTATTATGTTACTACATTCTATAATATAAATGCTGATATGTTCCTGTTTTGGCAATTATCTTATCCACTCAGGCTGTCAAATGGGGACTTACAACACAAGTTGCAACACTTCCAGCATTAAAGCTGAACAAAAACGTAAGTCTGAAATACCACAAGGCACAGATGTCAGCAGCACTGAAGAGCACAGCTGTAATTATACTGGAATTAAGGATGCGTTTAAATAATGTCAACTGCAGACAAAACAGGTAGGATTATATCTGCCTCTGACATTAACCCAAAACAAACTAGGTGGTGATTGTTTGTTTGCTGGTGGTAAAACAAAACCCCTGTTTGCCCCCAGTGATAGATCAGATCTAGGGTGTCACCAAAATCCTCAAGCCCTCGTCACATCTCGAGCTTTCTTGGAAGAAACCCCCCAAATCAAGAATCCACACTTAAGAAATTTTTATTTTGGAGCAGCCCAGATTTCTCTGGCATTGAAAAACTAATCACATGTACATAAATTACAATATTTAATAAATCAGGGAGCTAAATGAACAAGAGAAAATGATTTCACAAAGCAAAATTCACTAGTACTCATAAAATCTGTCTGTTTTCAAGCACAAGTTACAAAGTTCAGACAAGATTAACTTAAAACTTAAAAATTTACTAAAAATTTTCTTTGTTTAACTTTAGATCATGTTTTCTTATTGAAAAGGAGAAGAAAAATACTTCTTAGCAGTTGAAAAACGGGTTTGTTGAGGAAACAAACCAGCCATGTGACTAAAGCACGTGTCTGAATGCTTGCATCGATCTTTAGAGGTTTATTCATATTTAAATATATCAAGTGTATATTTTATGTCTAATTTCTTATATCTACAAAAATGACTTTTAAATTGAAATGCTCTGAACACACACACTTAGGATGCTGATCTTTTCTCTCTGCCTTGATTCTTGTCGCTCTCCACTTTCAATAAAGGCCACTAGTTCCAATAAAAATAGATGCGCAACAGTACACTCAATGTATCATTTTTCATTTTAACACTCCACATATCCTCTGTTAGAAGCAGGACTGCAGGCACACCAGTCCTGCTGTTCATTCACAGCTGTGGATGGAGTGGATATGAGTGCACATCTCACATGCCTTTTTAACATGTGCAGAATGGGACTGCACATTATCTTGTTGAAAAAAAATGCATGGATGTCCCTAAAAAAGATGTCATTTTAAAGGCTGTATGTAGTTCTCAGAAATCTCTATGTGCTTTTCTGCACTGATGCTGCCATCACAGAAGTAAAACTGACTTTTGGACGTCAATAGAAGTTTGGAGGATTGTTTTTGTATTTGGTCCTGCACTGCCCAGTTCATCCAAAAAAAAAAAAAGATCTGGAACACTGGTTTTGCCTTACCACAACACACATTTCGAAAGTGTGATTATCATTCCCTCTGTGCCTCTGAATCCAGAGATGTTGACCGACCGTACCCCTGGAAAAGGTTAAAGCTGCTGAAATCACGTAATTATTTTTAGCTCCATCTTTTTACTTCATTACTCTTATTAATGTCCCTATATTGCTACTATACCAAAATGAAAAAAAAAAAAATTACAAACATGAACATTTTTAACATCTGATTAAGTTTGTATCTGAATCAATATTTTGCATTTATTTTGCAGATGCTTTTATCCAAAATGATGGTGCATTCATCGAAATATAAATAATGGAACATGGTACGGGCAATCAAATTTTATTTGTATAATGCACCTTTCATTCAATTTGCGTAACAGAAAGTGCTTTAAAATGCTAAAACAAAAGCAACAGAAACGATAATTAAAAAAGATTGAAAAAAATCAAATAATCTTTCCACAATCACACACATAAATATACTAAGACACATCTACAGACATGCAAATAATTTCAATAACAGAGCAGGAATGGAGAAAACGCCATCTTTACTCCACTCCATGTTAGTTTCTGTATCTTGCCCAATGACACTTTGACGTGCAAACTGCGGAAGCCGCGGATTGAATCCACAACAATCCAACTAGAGATGAACACCTCACCCCCTGTGCCACAACTGCCCACATCTGGACTCATGCCACAGTTTTGTGCTCAGTTTTTGAATGTACTCGTCAAGGGCCCTGTAATACGCAAAATATACACCAATGATGCAAATTTACCTAAAAGCTAAAAGAATAAACAGACTTTTGCTGATATGCTTTTTCTATCAATTGCATCAGCGTTGCATAAGTTATATCAAAATTTGAAAACATTTATTCATTGAAGTAAGAGCAAAGAGCATAGAGTGCAACCTAAGTGGAGTAACATTAAATATCAGTTGATATTAAGATATCAAGTCTATTGCAGTGGAAGAAACCACAGCTGAATCAGTGCAGTTGTTTATTTGCAATAGCTCAAGTATTTATGCTCATGATGCTACACCACAACAAGGCAAATGTCAGTATGCGGTTAAGCAAACAACAAAATCAAGGAATGAATGCCCACTTCCTCTGCTTTGCTGAAAATACAGCAGAAAGTAGAATGGTGAGTCAGCTGCTTTCATTTTCTCTGCACGACATTGTGAATAAAGGAGAAAGCTCCTGCTCAACCGTCAAAATCTCAACCCCCCCACCCCCCCACCCCCACCGCCACAACAAAAAAAAGGTGCCCGTCTCTCTTCTTACAACAAAACGAAACAGGCAGCTGTAGGACCGTCGGAGGAGGGCAGGCCGGACAAAATGCAGACACTGAACAGGAGAATGTTTCCCATGTTTCCCTATGTCAGGTACACCGCAGAATAACCAACCAGGAGAAGAGTCAGATCTGGGTTTTTCCCAGAGCTTTGGACACTAATCACTTCATGCTGCCAAAGTGCCTTATCAAAAGTCAAGAGACTTGTTAATTTCTTCCTCCCAAACACACAACTATATTTTAGTTGCTTGTTCTCACAATGATTGGTTTCACATTCATTAGAATAAAATAATAGTGGCGACCAGCTCTCTCAATTTGCTGGCACGCTCAAATTGCGCTTCACAAGACATTTGATTTAAATCTAGAGCGCACAAATCAACCAACCACAGCTCTTAAAACAAGTAGAATAATGGCACACACATTATCTATTTGTCTTTTCTATCAAGAGTGCCTCTACATCATCTGACTATAAACCTTCTTTGTACAAGACTTTGATCAAGCAAGTTTATCTTTATTTAGAAAAGTTTCAATTCCAGTCAAACTTAAGTTTCTGTATTTCTCCTAATGGTTTTTGACTTTGGTTAGTTTTCAGTTGTGGTTAAGTTTCGTTTTTTTTTTTTTTAGCTCCTGTTTCATTAGTTTTAAGGTACCAAAACTAAGTGTAAGGAAAAGTCCAGAGTTTTGGCTCACAGTTTTGTTTGTTTTTTTAAAGTACATAAAAAGTAGGTAAGAGTATTACTTATTAGAATTGTAAATCTGAGAGCCAGACATCTCAGAAGACAACTGAAACTGTGATGCAGAAGTTCTGTGACGTGTTTTTCCTGTGCTTCTGAAGTTTTTTTTATGTTTTTCTTTTTTCCATGTTGTCTAATTTCCTGCAGAAATTTGAAGAAATACCTGTTAGGTTAATCACTGTAGGTATGGGTGTGACCTTGGCTAGTCGTTAATCTTTGTGCTCAGGGTGTAGCCCGTCTCTTGCCCATTGTCAGCTGGGACAAGTTCCAGCGCCCTGAGACCCTCAACGAGATAAAATGAGTATAGACAATAAATGCATGAAACTGTAACTCTCTGAATGACTAGGCACAACCTCAGATGAAGAACAAAAAAAATACTTTCCGTTCATTGTAATTTAAACATTGACATTTTAATGTGTTTTTCTTCTTAGCTCCACATAACGCCTGAAACTGGGATCTTATTGAACGTCCTAAAATACACATTCACCCTTTTTCAGCAAACGCTCTAAGTTGCAACAGGTTGGTAATAGAATATCTTTTACCCTGAACTGTTTTTGTACTCTAGAAGCTTCTTTTTACTATCTGGGTCATTGTATCAGTGCTTCAGGGCTACATGCACGATTTGTGCCCCTAGAAGAGCCTAATCTTGAATAGCAGGGATTCTGTGGAACAAGGCTTTATGGATTCAACTAAATACTTGAAAAAGGACACACAAATCATTTAGCATTTTACCCTAAAGCAAAGCAAGACATACCATAAATGTTCTTTTTTTTTTCCTTCTTTTCTTTTTTTGGATATTAAAAGAAAATATGCAGTAGATATACTGGTCATTGCAGCAGGCATACTTGAGCAGCCAATATATAAGCTTGGTCGGCTATCCTGGTTATTTTCCTCTTTGATACAAAGAATTAGCCTGATTTCTCTGGATTCCACTTTCATTTCCAAGGAGCAGTACAAACAGACATGGAAGAGACTTCCTCTGGATGCCATTGGATAGACATAGAACCAATCAGACAAACGAAGCATGTGGCATTTGCAAAGCAGTGGTCAAGGACTTTTGTCATTTTTGCAGTTTTAAAAACTTGTCTATCCAAGGCATTATTTGCAATTTTGCAGTCTTGAATGGATATTCCTGTATGAGGCAACACATACAACCTTCCCCTGTCCCTTTGTAATGAAGTATGTTCTGTACTGGTAGAAATGGCTGTAAATGGGAGGAGTACCAATCCCCATTTCCACAAAGTGATTGCTTATGTCTCGCCACGCTAGGTGCTGCATGTTTAGGTCAGTGTGCACTCTCTTTCATTCAGTGTGTCAGCAGTAATATGTGAGAGGCATGTTTAATAATACACAGTTTAGTGCTGCACGTTTTATTAATTTAAAGGCATACCTTGAGATGTACTCAACACTTTTGCTGAGTGAATAATTAAAAATGTCACCACACACTTACTGTCAGTGCAGCAGAGAAATGAATGCATTTAAAGCCCAACAAAAATGGCTAAAATTAACTTATATGAGCGTAAGTAAATAAATACTCAAGTACCACCTTTTCACATCAAGTTTTACATTTTGCCATATCTGGTAAACTATTCTGAATCGCCGTATCTGCTGATGTAAATGTTTTTTGTAGATGCTTTTCTGTGTTTTTCGTCGAACCCTTGATGATAAAAAAAACACAAAAAAACAAAAAAAAAAACCCAAAACAACAAAACACACAAACACACACTTCACGTTATTATAGCCAATTATGCATGACCTACTTTGGGAACCTTTCAAACGATTAGCATTTTTTTTGGAAGTGTCTTCCTTTATGTCATCCTCTTCATGGATGAACTGACAAGACAAAGACTGGGCTTAATAGTAAGCACTTTGGCATGAACGCTCGGGCAAGCTCTTATAAAACAGGAATGATAAAGGTGTGCCTTGTTTGCTCAGTCAGCTGTATCATATACAAGAAAAAGACAGTAATACGCCAAGATCGGGTTGCAAAGGGTATTCTTTTCAACTTCCCCACCTAAAAGGTAATATAGATGTTATAGCTCAGAATGAATGTCTGACTTACCAACAAACAACTATTTCTTTTGTCTATGTTATAAGCTCCTCTGTCCAGCTACTCTTTGCTTGTAGTACTGACACAGAAAATCTCTGTACAAATCACTTAACTCAGGAGATCTTTAAAACTTCTTCAGAGAAATCTTTGAGACTTCTTGCACGATAGGTAAACAAAGTCTGTGCTATACAAAAGACCGCCATTCAGCGACAGCTATTCACACAGCAGCCCACAACAAAAAATCAGGGCATTCATCAACACACAGAAGCATGCACTATGCTTTGTTGCAGCCCTGGTATTCAGTTTCAACCTCCTTTATGCAGTTTGTTAATAACCTCAACAACAGAAGGGAATGTCAGCGGTAGGTAACAGAGTAGAGCTCCAGCTACAGGCCTGGCCTTGGCAGAAATCTGGCCCTCTGTCACCAGCCTGTGTTTCAGGAAGAAGTTCAGATGAGGACAAGGCAAGCATTTAAATCCCAGGAGCCTTGGCCAGCAGGAGCTACACTTTTATTGGAGTGCTAAGTCCGACCTAGAATGTATACTGTTGTTCTTGTAGTTGGCGGCAGTTTTGTACACTTGTGCGTGTGTGTTCATGTCTCTGTGTGGGAGAGGCTGGAGGAGAGACTTTCAACATGGCTCCTTTTATGAGCAACAAAAGCATCCGGTCATTGTGCCAAACAGTATCATCTTGGTTCTTTTTTTTTTTTTTTTTAAAAAGATTACATCCAATCCTCCTTCGCCCCAGTAAATAAAAGTAAGAAGTATGCCCGTTCATAAATCTCAAAAAGAAGCTCAGCTTTCATTTCGTCCTCAACAGCCTTCAATAAAAGGATAAATGTAAACATGTTCATCACATCTGTGCTACTCTTACATATTTTACGTTATTTTTCTGTTTTTGGCCGAAAGTAAAAGAAATTTTGACAAAATTAAAGAAGTTATAGCAACTATCCCCCTCCAGCATTAGCACAAATGAAATCAACATGACTGTAATTGAATAAAAATAAGTGTATTGTGTATCTGAGGGCCTGCAAAGCCAAACTGAACAGAAAAACTACAAGTCTGATGGGGTGAGCGTTTGCTTCTATGACTTAAGTGTGCCCACTCCTTTTCTATCAAAACAGCATGAATTCATTTTTAGGCAGTGTAAATCGGCCAAACATTGTTATATTACTACTTTATGGAGCTTTTATAATAAATTCATTTATCCATCATATACAAACCAACATGAACATGTGTGATGAAACAAATTCCAATAATCTGCCTTTTGCTAACTGTATTTTCTTCTCTGCCATTTTTAAAGGGAAACGTTTCACTCTTCAGGAGCTGAAATCACTACTGTGAGCTCCGCAGCTGCCTGCTGCTGCTGTAAACACAGCTCATGTGAGCATGCAGCCTGGAAACCCACACAAGGGACAATTACTGGCTGGAAGAAACTGCTGCACAGCAAGGTGTAACGGTTGGCTGTGATGGTACCACAGTAAAATTCCAAAACATAATTCGAAGGCAAGTGGGTGGTCCTGATATACTGATATACTATAGTCTCAGCGTCCTACTGAAGTTTTGTGTGTATTCCCAAAATAATTGAGTGATAGCTGGTAAATCAATTAAATCTCATCAAGCCTATAAGCTGTGAAAATGGTCCAAGACTTTGACGAAGGACTCTATATTAACAGAACTGATGTATGAGTCCAGCGCTCCAGAGATTATGAACACCATCAATCACTCTGATCAAATTGAGGATATCCATAGCACACCAATCCACAACAGCTGATATCTATTGGTCTGCAAGGCCCAGTGAAAATGTAAACTGCATCCTAACACAAGTCTATAAAACCATTAGGTGGTTATCATTAATCGCATGATAGCATTAAGCTACTTCTTTGAAGGAGCATTATGAGATCTATAATGAGCTCAAGATTAACCATATCCTCCCTAAACAGATGCACCACCCGTATACCTCTTTCCAACATTATCATATTCCCGCGGGCTCTAATTCACATAGCCATATGAACTCACAAAAGTTTGAAGTTTTACCTTGTAAATTGAAAACCTTGAAAATTCAGGACACAAAACTTTAATAGCTGTAGACAGTAAAACTTCATTACTTGGACAGATTTTTACTATTTCGACTCTGTTTTGCACAGCCTCTAACTCAAACGTATCAATGTACTTCTCTCACGTACTTTTGGTCCCTGAAGATAGAAATTTACTGGTATCTTTTTGAGAGGAAGCTCTTTTTTCTTTTTTTTTTCTTTTTTAGGTATATTAAAAACCCTTACAACATGAACTTCTAGTCAAGCAAAACTGATGCCCGTACATTGTAAAGGCTTTGATTTCTATTGAACACTGCTATAAACGTACACATATTGAGCACAAAATTCCTAATACTGTAATTCCCAAGAAAATTCCCCGTAAGTATTAATTCAGTTAAGATAGATTTTTTCCCTCTAAGCTCAATTATTTTCATCAATGCATGCTGTAGGACAGGACCCAGTACATATCCAGATAACGTGACAATTATTTGATAGGTCGACGTATGGTTTTTATATTGGCTTCCACATTATCTTTTGTTTGTGTTTTTCTTTCACAAACCACCGAAATTCAAAATACATTTGTCAGGCTGTTGTTATTTTTACTGTACAGTTCAAATGTGAAAATAATACAATAATGCAATCTCTGCTTGACCACGAGGAGGCAACGCTCTCGCTCGCTGGCGGCCATGAATGTCACCCGCAATAATGCTTCAATTCACTTTGGCTGCTAAAAAGAAGGCAACATGCCGAAGAACTCAGCTTTATGCCAACACCTTAAATTGAGTAAGGACAAGACAAAGGCAGTATGCCAAATATGCAGTTACAATCTGGTCAATGATGGTGGCACAGCAGCAATGAAAATTCACCTGGTTGCTCGACGCAGTACTTACAGCATAGGCTTGATACAGTCAACTATTTAGTATGTACATAGCTGCCAACTCTCACGCAATGAGCATGAGACACGCATTTGATTGCCTTTGCACACTCTGACGCCACACCTCCGATTTCTCACACCCGAAAAAAAAAAAGTAATTAAAAATCAGTTTTTGACAAACGCCACTCACAATCGATTAATTCTGCCTTGTTCTCTGAACTGAGAGGTGGAGGAGAGGTGTTCGCTAATTTGCACACCTTGTTTTTCCCATGATGGACTCCATGATGAGTTTCTGGAATACCAGACGATGACCCCCCAGCAGGACCCAGAGGACACTGATATAGAAAGCTTCTGGGCTGAAATGGCACCCCAAGAACGTAAAGCAAACATTATATTTGTAACACCAAGAACACAGTGGGAGGAGCTCTGTAGCATTTTTTTTCCCTTTTCTTTTTACAGATGTATGCTAGCACATGTTGCTTTAAAATTTTATATTATTTAGTGTATATGTTTAACAGAATTTTGTCTGTAACCTATACTTATCTGTCAAATAAGAAAAAAAGAAAACAACACTTCAGTAATTTTTTTTATTCTTGGTTCATTTTTCAAAGGTGACAGGAACCAAAACTAAGACTTAAACTGAAACTACTAGTAAAAAAAACAAAAAAAAACCCAGATAACTATAACTAAGACTAAAACTGAAACCATCAGGGAAAAAAAAAAATACTATAATTTTGCCTCCAAAAAGGCCACAGGCCAGTACAATCAATCACACAGAACTTAAGGATGCTCCTTTGTGTTTGTGTAAACACTGTTTTGTGTAAATAATGTCCAAATATAATAACTTTTATTGAAATGTTTCCTGCAGCATGTTCCACATCTGTATACTATTTAAGCATTTGTTGTGTATTCCTGTTGATACTTTTTCCCCCATGTCAATTTTCTGCTGGACCTAGTGGTGGGAAATGGCCTTGAATTAAGAATTAATTAAGAATAAAGAATCATCTACAGTAGTATTCTTGTGTGCTGGCATCTACACTCAAACTTCGTCTGTGCTTCATCTATAACTCTAAACTGACTCAGCTGTACTTATGAAGCCCCTGAAAGCTCATTTCCCTTTAATTCCCATCATCATGGCTTCGAGCATGGTAAAAGTTTGGTTGCCCAATAATGTCTCATTCCAAGGTTTTTAGAAAAGTTGGCAGCCCTGGTATGTAGTTCTGATTAAATAAATTAAGCAGCTAGCTGCTAGCACACTAAGCTAATGATGCTGAAGTCGCCATTTAATCAGCTGCAGTAAACAGTAGCACTGAAAATGATATACACCTGACTGGTTGGTTGAAGATTAATAAAGCAAGATAATAGCTACTACGAACAAGCTTATGCAGCTCTATGCAGTCCAGTTCTGACAGGATGAGAGGTACGTGCTGCACTGTGATGTTTAATTTGATGTTTTCTAATATGAGTATGTTTCTTCTTGTTTTCCTTTCAGCTGTTCTCTTCTGGGGTCGCCACAGCAAATCATCCATCTCCATCTAACACAATCCTCTTCTCTCACATAAACTAACTTCATGTCCACTTGCACTATATCCATAAATGTCCTCTTTGGTCTTCCTCTAGGAGTCCTGTCTGGCAGTTCCAACCTCATCATCCTTCAACACATATCTTTACTATCCCGCCACTGTACATGTCCAAACTATCTTGGTTCAACATGCACTATCCCACTGATGTAATAATTCCTGATCCTATCCATCCTCGTCACTCCCAAAGAGAACCTCAGCATTTTAAACTCTGCTACCTCCAACTCTTCCTTCTATCTTTACCTCAGTGTCACAGTCTCTAAATCATGCAATATTGTGGGTCTCACCATGAAGAAGGTGCTCAGAGCTGATCCTTAACGCAGTCCCACCTCAACCTTGAACTCCTTGTCGTCAACACAAGATGTCGTAAACCTGTGGTCTCCTAGCTCTGCTCTTATAAGTCACTCTACATTCTTGCCTCTTCTGGAAGAAAGTGTTCACTCGAGCCATTCCCATCCTTTATGCAAAGTCTACCACCATCCGTCCTTCTGTGTTCCTATCCTGGATACCAAATCTGCCCATCACTTCCTCATCACCCCTGTTTCCTTCTCCAACATTAGCAATCAATTGGCAATAAGCCATTAAAACCTGCACCAATCAGCACTCTTTCATCTCTGGGGATACTCTCCATCACTTCATCTACTTCACACCAGAATTTCTCCTTGTCTTCTAACTCACATCCCACCTGTGGAGCATAACGCCAGAACAACATTGAACATTGCACCTTGAATTTATAGCTTCAGACTCATTAGTCTATCCAACAGTCTTTTCACCTCCAGAACTTTCCTAACAACCTTCTCCTTCAAGATAACTCTTACGTCATTTATCTTCATTTCCACACTATGATAGAACAGCTTGAACCCTCCTTGCTACCTTCACACCTAGACTCCTGAAAACACAGATTATCCACCTTCCTTCTCTGCATCTTGTCAACCAACTAAATTCATAAAATGAAGTAAATGAATAAAGACAGAACAGATCCTAACCTCCCTCCTGTGTACACCTGCGGTTTGTTTGAGCCCATGTTATAAAGAGACTGTTGTGGTCTTACTGTGCCTCTGAAAGTATCTGGGACTCCAGAACCACAGATCTAACAGCAGAGTTAAGAGGTATCCATCCTTCATCTATTCATCCTTTATATCCCCTTCTACCTATTCACCTAATCCTAATCCCCCATAGATCCAAGGACAAACCCTGAAACCTATACAGAGAAGAACCAAAAGGATAAACAGATAATGTTTCACATATTTGGGTTTAGCACATGCTCCTTGACTGTGTATAATTCTATTTAAAATATAACTATGATATTTGTTAAGTATGACCCACTCTTTGTATGTTGTAACCATATCGCTTTTGTCAAGGGTGTAACATTGGCCTTCATGCTCCAGTAATGTAGAATGGAGCCTTTAACCAGACATGCATAAAATTGCTTAGGGCCGTCTCCAATGTCAAAATAACGCTATATGATAAGCTGGCATTCATGTTTATTTTCTAACCTCCTTCTTTATTTTTAAATTAAAAGTAAAAAGAAAAACTAAGAGAAAAAATACAGATAAATAAACAAAATAAAAACAAGCTACTGAAAAAAATTAAGTTTCCTTAATAAATATTTTAAAAAGTTAACTTTTGTGTTGATCATAGCTAATAAAGCAGATGTATAAAGAAATCTTATTAGTTATGATTAATTATTTATATCTACATTTTCTCAAAAAGAATTAAGGATGAGACAGCTCTAACTATATTGCGCTTGTGGAAAATCATGACTGAAAATACAAGTAAATAAAGAAATACAATAAAAGGACTGTTTTTGTTTTTTTTTGGTATTTATTCCATCAGCCAGCATTACATCAACTGAATGTTTTTGGGGAAAAAAAGTCAATAAATTTTATTTTATATAGTATTATTTTGTTTGAATTAATTATTGAACATAAATATTGATTAAATTGATCCAGAAAGTTCAACACCTCATTGGCCAAAATACACACTATCTTTTCTTAAACATAACAACTTTATAACTCCAGCATAATTTTCATTAAAACAAGCAAAGCAGGTCAAAGCTGGACAGACAACAAACAACATGAGGGTACAAGTGTACGGTTCCTGTCGAGAAGGTCCAACACTGAAAAGAAATGTCAAAAAATTTTCAATTTCTTTCTTCTTTCTTTCTTTTTTATACATCAAATGTTTTGTGGTAAACTGATTTTTAAATTGATTTCTACAATACAAAAACCTAGAATTGCTGTGAAATTGAAAATGTTAGTCTGTGAAGTTTCTGTATATCTTATGACTTTCATATCCTTGTACGGGGAAATTACAGGGGCTAAAACCAACAGTGAAGAAGTGCGGCAGCATTTGAAGCTTTATGCAGCATTAAATGGACAGAAGCAGCCTGCTTGCTGGCCTTACCTCAGAGAGTCTTATCAACAGCCACTCAGAGCTGATGGTCCAAAGAATGGATGAATGGCACATAACACCGGCCACTAAAATTATTCCATGATGAATGGCCCAAATTATGACCATGACCTTTCTCTGACTGTTATTCACAGTTTCTCCAAATTCCTGTCAAAGCCTTTGTTGGTCTGTTTACCTTTTGGCAGCTGTCTCCGCACTTTGCTTTTTGACTCTCTCTATTTATGTTTTGTTATTCATCGCCCTTTAAATTGATTAGTGTGGCGCAATCTATAAATTCGACTTTACCAAAACCTCCCAACAATAATAAAACCCCATAACTGTCCTACAATACAGAAAAGTATTACACTCTTGACCCTTCATTTGACACAGTCAAGCGAGTGGCTTTATCCATATAACTGGGAGTATTGGGAATACAGTAAATGAAGAACGAAAAGATTCAAAGCAAGTTTCTACTTTTTCTTTTTTGGTGCTTTTGTGTTTTTTCCTCTTCAGACACATGCTTCAGACAGACATTACCGGCATTACAAACTTCACTTCAGATGACAGAAATCTTGAAAGATGAAACAAAAAGAAAAGAATGTTGAATAAGAATGAAAATCTACATCACTCACTTCTTCTTCCATGATAGTTCCTCCTCTTTCATCTTGTGCTCATTGAGTTTTTGTTGCCAGAGATATTCCACAGCAGTTCATCGCCTGGGTATCATGTTCTTATTGTATCTTTGGATCTTTGTAGTTTTCTGGATGGTGGAAGTGTACCAGGGGTGAAATCCCCATGCATTATGGTATAATCTTTAGTTAGGCTTTTTATACAAGATGGATTTCTGATAACAGACAGGGCATTCACATTGCTAGGACTCCCATTTAGCTGGCTCTTCAGGATGAGTCTAGTCAGTGGAGTACTTGGTTGCGCCTGATTTCCTTCCAGCCTATTCATATTATCTATTGAAACTTTACTAACATCGTCTATATTGCTTTCTGGTAGATCAATGCCTCCAGTAGCAATCATTTTGTCTCTGATACCGTCCATTTACCTGGTTCAAATGACATTCTGAACCAGTATCCATACTCTCTCTTCATGGTAATAAGGCTGAGGGGTGCTGTCCCATGCCTTTAGTCTGGTGAAGTTGCCTTCTTGGGGCCGTTCACTTGAGCATTTGTTAAAAATGCTACTTGAACAATGAG
>JBAMYA010012372.1:0-17437 GCA_037176975.1 Arrhamphus sclerolepis | reverse complement strand
TATATGTATAGAGACTCAAGGCCTTCAGGGAGTAAACACGATGGATATATCAGACTCTTCTGTGAATATTTGACTTTGCAAAAACCACAGATGTGAAACAATATGAATCTATCTATCTGAGAATAAGAACAGTAAACAGTGAGGAGTTGTACTGTTTGTCTTGGCAGTAAAACTTTTATTTATCTTTGTTTTGTTTTTTCTTAGCCAGGGTTTAGCCAGGGTTGCCTCAAGATGTCTGAGCTTTAAAAGACAGTTCAGTGGATGATGGATTGTAGCTGCCCGTTTACAGAATTGTGGCTATGGTTGATTGTTGTACTCCATAAACGTTCACTAACATGCTTATCACAAAGATGCTCCATATAGCAACTTAAAAAGACAATGTGGAGGAGGAATAAAACTCTTTAAAAACACACACACAAACACAATCCAACGCTCACAATCATATTCTGTTCCATTACACTTGAGAGAGGAAGATAAAATTCTCTTGAATCAAATATACTACAAGATGAGAGGAAGCAGGTACTTTTAGTTTTGCCACAGAAAACAATTGTATGTATGGTGAAAGTTAGCACACTCTTTGTTCCCAATTGTCCTCTCGAAGATGCATATCTTCAACTGACTTTCAATAAAGGCAGTGAATTCAATGACCACATACTCCCGAGTCTTTATTAAAAAGCCACAGCTCATAATAAAGTTGAGAACCAAAGCAGTCGTGACCTTGAACACTTGTGTCCAATACAGATATCAAAGACAACCATATCAATCTCATTCCTTCTTTGAAATGCAGGGAAGGGGTGCAGCCACACGTCATCTGCTTAGTGATGCACTTCAGGACTGAAAGATCGCTCATTGTAGGTTGCAGCCCAGCAGTAGGGCCTCTTACTTAGTAAAATGAAAGGCTTAACACATGTTTAATCTATATGGTAATTTGCAAAATTACAGTCAAGATGCTGAACCAAATGAGAGCTATCAGTTAACTTATAATTAGATCTACAACAACAACAACAAATTGAGTCCAAAGCCATCATAAGGACCAGAGCAACAGCACCCTCAACTTTCATGTAAAACAGGCGCAATGCGATCCCCCCATCTGGCTCACACTTAGTTTAAAAACAAAGCCCATGGCTGCGTGTTTCTCTGCTGGAGGGGGTGGGGGTGGCTGAGTGAGGGACACCGTTAAAGTGGGATGTTGCCTTCAGCAGTTTCTTAGACATGCAACCACTCCTCATTTGTCACATGAAGCACTTTCCATTGAACAAGACGCGAAACGTGCAAAAATAGCTCCATGTGACTTAACTGTACTGTGATCTGGAAGTGGCTGCATTTCAGTGAACAGGGGGGAGGGATGAGGCAGGAGGGGGGGATTGGATGGAGATGAAGTTAAATTGTGGTTTTTAAAAAATGTTTATCCTCATTGAGAGCAGGGTGTGTGGACGGTTTAGCATCACCAAAGTATATTAGTCGTCTAATATCGCAAACGAAAGTTTAAATCCTCGTTTCTGGCAGCAAAACGGGACTTGAGCGAGCAAACAATGCCTGAGCAGCATCTGCGTCCCTATGGCTACCCGAGCCAGATGGCCTGCAAGACAATAAACTCAAACCTCACGCCGTGAACTTAACTTTATCTCACAGAAAAGAGACTAAGTTATTTTGTATGAAATAGATCAACCAGCTCCACTTAGCTCTCGAGTCTGCAAAAAAGAAGCGGAAAAAAAACAACGAACATTTGTCTATTTAAATAAGATTACCAGTCACGTTTTTTGCCTTTCGTGACGAATTCTAAACATTTTCAAACATAGCTCTTCGTGATGTTATTTATTTACTTTAAACAATTCGAGAGGTTACCACTTCCAATGAGAACACGAGCTTCCGTCTAAATGAAAACAAACTAGTGGCACATGGTTCAAGAGGATGTCCAAACTTAGTAACTGAACATTTGATTCACAACAACTCGCGTTACTACTGAAATCCGACCGCGGGCGTTAAAATTGTATTATACGTGCTGTGTATAGCCCTAAGCCTGTTAAGACATTTCCCAACTTTGATGGACTGATTAAGGATAGCCTTTAGCTGGGCGGACGGGCTCTCGGCAGTTACCTAACCGGATTGCCTCAGTAACGTTAACGTAAGAGAAGTTCAGAGAACACTGCTAAGCTGGTTAACCAAACGGCTCTGCCAAATGCGATAACTTGACCCCGTATGCAAAAATGCTGACACAAACAACTCTTGATTTCCGCCCTAAAAGCCATTCGAGTTACTACAAGTGTTCAAAACTGTAACTTACCTCTATTTCAAAGTCTGGAAGGCTGAACGCTGTCCTGAACAGCGAGCAGAAGTGGGCTATGGCGGGGACTTCCCACCAAGACTGGATCTCTTCCACAGAAACTGCACATTCCTGGGACATTTTCGGGCCAGTGAAGATGTGTCACGTTTATTTCTCACATCAGAAAATTGTTTCGTCGGCGACTCGCGATGTCTCCGTAACATTACAAACAAGAGAAAAGTTGTCGCCGCCGTCCTGTTGGTGTAGTTACCATTGCGACCCGGGCAGAGTTACAATCTGTTTCAATCGGTGCCTCACCGGAGATGAACAGATGGGAAGGGCAATACCAACCTGTGACGAATAGGGGGAAATAGATAACTCGGCGCAGTATATCAATTGAAACGAGAGCGTAAAAAGTAACTACGGTGTTGGATATATTTGTCTATTTAAACATTGATATGCATTTTATCAAGATTGTTTCGAATGGCTTTGTGCTTTATTTATATTATTGAAGGGATGCATTCCAAAGTACCCTATAAACATGATAATGAGCCCATCGTTTAAAAGGAAAGATTGTGTGTGCTGAATGAAACTAAAAGTTGAACCAGGTAGGACACAGGTGATTTACGTGAAGTGTCAACGGAATGCGTGTGCTTGTTTTTGTTTGTTTGTTTTTAATGTGCGCTTTTATATGACTTTATAACACATTATTTGGCATACTTTGCTTGGTAAATTCGTTATTATCGTTGTCAAATTATGGCATACAACTCTTTTGGTTACTTTCAACATTTTTTCCTAGAAATGCTGAAGAGTCTATCAGTTTATCATTATCTAGACAGGGTTCAATCATTTTCCAGGTACATTGAAAATTCGCAAACAACGTTGCAGTGAAAGTTCTTCATAAGTTGCACAGGGGCTCCCCCCATCACTTTAACTGAAAAGTACATGCTTAGAGACTGATAATTGTGTCTAGTATTCACAGTAATAATACACACACACACATACATATATATAGTGTATGTATATATGTATGTATGTATATATATATACTTTTTTATTAGAGTGAAGGGGGAACATACCATGCAAAACCTTATTTTCTGTAACAGTTGTGCAAAACATAAAATGTTGCCTTAAGGGTTGTCACTAAAGGAAAGGCCATGTGCCCCATTAAATCAAATCTTATTTGTAAGAATGACTAGAACCACAGACTTGCACCAAAGTAGGAGATGCCCTGAGTCCCAGTTGAAGCTGACATGTTAAATGTATTCCATGTAAACACATACTTGTATTTGGAGAATGGTAGAGTGTTTATGGTTTTGCCTTTGCCTTTGTACATCATCTCAGTGGAGCTGAAATAAAACAATGTCAAAGTGTGGACTCTCAGCTTTAAGAGGTTTCACATTGATGTTTATTATTTATGAATAACATATCTAACATATTTGGACAATGTGACATAAATGTAACTGCAACCAAGATTTTTTCTTTAATTCTTGGATGAACTACTTTATGGTCGCTGGAAGTCTGGAGCCAAAGGACACCACAGAATTAGACGTTTCCTCCCTGCAGATGCTCTAGGTCTTCATTGCTTCCATCTTCTGTTACTGATTTTTTGTGGGTCTTTCTGCCTTCAGTAACTAAAAATGATGCTCTGTTGGTTCGATATCAGATGACTGACGTGATCATTATCCATCCATCCATCCATCCATTGTTTATACCTGCTTTGTCCTGTGTAGGGTCACGGGGGTCTGCTGGAGCCTATCCCACCTCACTTTGGGCGAAAGGCAGGGGTATACCCTGGACAGGTCGCTAGTCCATCACAGGGCCACATGTAGACATACAACCATTCATACTCTCACTCACACTTAGGGAGAATTTATGAACACCAATTAACCTAAGGAGCATGTCTTTGGACTGTGAGAGGAAGCCGGAGTACCTGGTGAGAACCCACGTAAGAATGGGAAGAACATGGAAACTCCACACAGAAAGGCCCCTGTGGAGGTTTGGACCAGGAACCTTCTTGCTATGAGGCAACAGTGCTGACCACCAAGCCACCGTGCTGCGTGATCATTATATAAAATTCAATTTATTTGCCTTCAGAAAGTCTTGAGTTGTTTTTACGGTATATTTCTTGTCATTATCCATCTGCCTTGTGAAGTGCTGGTCTATCAGGTTAGACACCTCAGAATTAATGTTGCAACTTCTGTCAGCAGTCACATCATAAATAAACAGCAGTTTACCCATTTCACTGACAGACCTTCATGTCCATGCCGTGACACTGTCTACACCATGGCACATTAGATGTTCTTTGGGTGTTCCTTTTCCTCTCCATGCTTTTTCCCCCCTTAATTATGGTACAAGTTTATGTGCTTTCATCTGTCCAAAGAATTTAGTTCTAGAAATTAGGAGGCTTTATTAGATTTTCTTTTTCATTTTGGCAAAGACTAATCTGGCTCTTCTGTTCTTAAATTTTACCTGTGGCTTGTAAACTCTTTGCATTTACATTCATGAATGCTAGTCTTGATTGTACATTTCTCCAGAGTATTCTTGAGTTCTGTTGATGTGTTGTGAAGGTGTTTTTCCATCACAAAGGAAACGATTCTGTGACAATCCACTTTCGCTGTCTTACTTGGTCTTCCAGTTCTTTTGATGTTCTTGAGCTCTTTCTAATGTGTGAAAGGTTTGATCTGTTGGCCACACTTAGCTTTTTGCTAACTCTGTTGTTTTTTCAGCGTAAGGATGGCCTCCTTCACTTGGATTGACATCTCATAGGACTTCAAATTGGCAACTCTACACAAGCTACAGCCAAACACCAGCTCAATAACTTTTATCTGCTTCAGTTTTCTTGAAGTAACAAACAAATGGACCAAACATGGCCAGATGACTAGTTTCTAGTAAATTGTTCAAAATATTTCAGAGGCTGAGTGTACAGTTTGTATGGGAAGAGAATAATTTGGAATTACCCTGGATTTCACAGGAAGCCTCTAATAGCTATTAACTTCATTTCATTCCATATTAGAGAGTTCAGATTAATCCAGATCAGAACTTTAACTGTTGCAGTTTGTATCGGTTGGGGGCTGTTTGGGCAAATTTAAGGACACTCTTCTATGATTTAAAAATATTTTAAGAAGAAATAATGTTAAATTGTTGAACTTATCTACACATTTTTTCACACTAGTGAATCCCTCCACGTGTACTATTTAAACGAAGTCAGTTTATTAACCGTTTGGCGGTTAGCCTAATTAGTTTAAGTAGCCTATAGCCTGTTTTTGTTAGTTTGTTTTTCTTCCTTTTCCCTGTCCAACTCTTTTGACACATGCTGCTGGAATCAGATTACACACCGAGGAAGATACATTAAATAAATAGAAAATAGATAAAAATAAAATTCCACATGAGCCATTTTGTTTCAGAACAATTTTCAATCAACCATGGATAGCTGAGTTATAAGCATTCAATCTTTGCTAGGAGTGATCATCCTGGTCTGTAGCATCTTTGTTTCATAGAATTGATCATCTTTCGTACATACAATCTCTGTTAGGAGTGATTATCTTACTCGAAGACATCTTTGTTCGGTTCCAGACCTGATGCGCTGTCTGGGTGAAATTAAAGAGAAGTAACATGAAGCTGAGAGAATACATCTAAGTCACAGAGTTAGAGTTTATCCAATGAGCGAACCTTGACAATTAGAACCAATTTTAGAACTGCGAACAAATGCTATCCTAAATCTTTGTTTGTTTTCTTTTTTTTCCCTTGTTTGTTTTCTTTTGTGAAGTTTTCAGACGAACTTCATTCCGTCCTCCACCATCTGACGCTCCATCTACACCTCCATCCTGCTTGATCTCCTGCCCCAACCCAAAGGAGTCTAACCACTCTTCCATTCAGACCACAACGACCTCCATGGACTGTTTTTTCCTAGACTGCACATATTTAGTAATTTATTTTAATTTATTTACTTGTGTATTTCCTACTTTTTTCCCCCATGACAATATGGAAAGATGTATGTGTGTGTGTATGTATATATATATGTATACACACACACACATTCTTTCCAATTGTAATTTTGTGATTGTAAAACAAGTTCCTTAACACTGCCATTGTCATGGTATAATTTGGGGGGGTGGATCTTACAGGTAAACTACATCACAGGTAAATTTAAACCAATCTCTTCCTTGAATCTAGATTAGAGACTAACTTTGGTCCCCTTATAGCGATATAAGCAATGAGAGGATTACAGCTGCATTCTCCTACAGCATCCCTATTGATTAAAAGAACAAGAAAACATAAAACACTGCAGCATACAAAAATAATCAAAAGCTTATAAAAGCAGCTGCTTTAGTTTTATTTGACAGTCAGGCTTACCTTTGCACATGTAGAGCCAAAAGGTGAGCTAAAACAAAAAGGGAAAACATATAAAGTAGACTTTACAATCATGACAAGCAGCCACAACAAAATATCTTGACAGTTTGTTTGTAGCAGAAGCTTACAAAAAGGAATCACAGGTGGTTTAAATCAGCTAAGATTGGTAACAAGTGCAACACATTTCATGTGTAACTTTAATAAGTCATTACTCCCTCCTGTGTGTTTCAAGCTATGTAAAGTATTGAAACAAAAACCTACCTTGTGGACATGAAAAGAGCATGAAGTCCAAGGCACCAGTAGGTGGCAGCAGTCACCACAGAGTCAGTTTAGTGGTGGTCAGCCATCGTTCTGCCCTCCTTATACTGTCAGTTTACTCTCTGGGCCTCTTGGAAGCATATGGTCCATGAAAAGCAGTAAAGTTCCTGGGGAACAGATTAATCTAGAGGCTTTTTTTGTGGAAACTGTCAGGATTTGAAGAAGTCTAATAATATAATTCAAAATATGTAAGCCAGAAAGAAATCTCAGGTATTTACAAAGATCATCAAACCTTTGTTGTACCTCTAAATACTTTTTTCTCCAGATGTATCCAGTTTTCTGCTTCATATAGTATGTTATTAATCAGTTTCTCTTTCTTTGTTTCTGACTTGTTACTCAAGGCATTTTCACAGAAGAAAACAGACATGACAGAGGCAAGCAAGACAGGTAAATAAGCCAAATGTTGAGAATATGATGTTAAAGAAGCAAAAAATGATCTAATAATTGGTCATCTTTGTTGAGCACTTATTCACACCCTGATAAATGCAACATAATGACAAGTGAAACACAGTTTTCTGTTCATTGTAAATAATCCGGTGACATACAAGACATATGTGCTTTAAAAGTAAAAGCCAGACTAGAAAAGAAACTTTAATGAAAACCTCTCTCTGCTAATGGGTGAAATATTCATTTAGAGTTTTTTTTTTCCATAGAGGCTCAATACATCAATCAATACTTAGCAAATGCTAGTTTAAGGGTTGTGATCTGTTGCTCTTTTAAACACATAATTTTGTGAATGTTATGACATTTTTGTGCATTTTTTGTGCAGTAACAAAACAAACACAGTCAAGTTTACTATGGATAGTAATTGGAAGTCAGTGAACATGTGTGGCATTGTCTGGAGCTATTATGTAACAGCATGAATGCTGCACAGGGAGCTTACTGCAGATGGGTAACCTTTTGTGTTCCTGCTTATGTTGCGTGTACATTTATAGAAGAAATACAAACTATGTCTGAATTATTGATATTTAACAAAGTTGTCTTTTATTCATACTGAATAAGCAGCTCCACAGGCATGAGTTTATGTCAAGTTGTGTTAGTGCAGATCTGTCACACAGCGAGTCACCACGAGAGGGAGGGACTTAGCCGGCAGGACAATGCTGGTGTTTGTGCAACGGCCCCTGAGTGGCGGCTGGTTCCCTCAGATAGCTTTCGCTTGACTACCGTTGCTGCAAGCATTTCTGAAGTGGAAGGAAACTGGATGGCTTGATCCTGGGATGCATCGACAGAGGTAAGAGTCCTCTCCTGCTGCATCCTTGCAATGATTAAGAATAAGTTTCATTTGTAAGCAGTCTCATGGAGTTTGTGCCCTGTGAACTGTGTGAGTGGGGTGCTTTATTGCAGTTTGTGGGTAGCTGGAGGCTGGCTCGGGGTGAGGCACCGTTGTCCGTGTTTTGGCAGGGTTACTACTGTCCGTGAGTGGAACTGAAAGAAAGTTTCTCAGAAAGGGGCTCAGTGAAAGGCATGTGTAAAATGTGACAAAGATCCAGTAGAAAACACAGAATTCATGTAGCCAAGAGAACAGAACAAAAAAAAGAAAAATTGAAAAAAGAAAAGGGAAAACCTTGAAGATAAAAATTGGTTGTGGGAGAGGACCTTCAACATTTCACAGTCCAAATAAGGACAAGTAGAAAGAAAAAGAGACATTTTTGTTAGTCTTGCTGAAGAAGACAAGAAGGGTACAACAAAGGTTTACAGCGGTAAAAATAGTGACAGAATGGAGGTGAAGAGATTAAGAGGGAGATTAACAGGAACAGGAAAAGATAGGAAAGAGTGGACAAATGCCAACATAGTAAAAAAAAATTGGAGCTATGAGCCCTTAAATAACATTTTAGAAGCTATTTCTATTGTCTGCCAGAAACCTTTTTCAAACAAGGCTACAAACTATTGTACTTTGATGGATGTAAAAAAAAAAGACTCATTCAACCGTAAGTCAAAGATCCTTTTCATTCCTTTACTTAAAAAAAACAAAAACCTGTATTCCAATTGCAGTAATAAGAGAGGGGCAGGCTCCTCACTTTTAGTTCTCCCCTCCTGGTAAGATCAAATCCCTTTTAGCTGACAGATTAAAGAGACTCAAGATGTTCTTTCTCAGTGTGGTACTCCGAGGATTTGAATGACTAGTTACACATTTAATGGAGCCTAATATTACAACCATGCCAACTCATTAAGATGACAATGAAGCTTTAAACAAATGGCTGTTCAATGAGGCGCTGTCGCATCAACATTTGATGTTTTGTGCATCCAAATAGTGCAAAAGAGATTCGGTTTTGATGTGAAGTACAACAAGGCAGAAAGGCTGGCCACATGACACAGATCCAGCACGGTCTTTGAGGCCATAAAAGAAAAGTGTGTCCGCCTCATCACTACCAGGAGGGAGGAATGAGGCGGTCTTCTCCAACCACATTAAAAAGGAGCTTTAAGCTGCGTTGGTGTTGTGGGTTGGCAGGTGAGGGCTGAACTGTGGTGGCAACTCAGGGCTTTGTGCCGAAGCGAGGAGGAGGACGAAAGAAGAGGAAGAGGACAAAGACTGGGAGGAGTAAGAAGAAGAGGAGGAGGAGAGTAGTAGCAGGCCTCAGAGAAGAGCTGGCAGGATGGGAGAGAAAAAAGTTCGGTAAGTATCTTTGTTTTGTTTGTTTATCTCAGTGAAGATGCAATTATCGTAATATTAATCTTTTTCATTCTTTTTATATGCCTTCAACTTTCCAGGTGTCTACTTTAAAAAAAATCTCAGGCCTAGAGCAGATCTGTCATTTGAACAACTTTTGTTACAAATTTTGTGTAAATGGGTCTGTTTATGAATTTGTGTGTGTGTGTCTATGTTGATCCCTCTGCAGTCTCCCTGCTAAGCTGATTAATGGGGGCGTGGCAGGTCTGGTTGGTGTGACATGTGTATTTCCGATTGACCTGGCAAAGACTCGCCTACAGAACCAGCAGGGCATCCAAGTCTACAAAGGAATGTGAGTGGGGTTTCCCCAGCCACAGTTAATCTGCTTCTGTAATTGATCTTTCACAATTAAAGAAAGACGCATTCTAACTGATATACAGAACTGTGCAAATATCAGGCAACAACTCAGGTTTTGTTATTTTGTGAAAGTTTGCCCATCCACGTTTATTTTGCAGCATCTTTAAAACACAAATGAAGCATCCAGGAACCTGTCTCTCTTAAACCTGTATAGAATAAAATCTTAATATCACTGCAAACATCTGTATGGGACAGATCTGTGCTTGGTTTTCAGGGACGTCTCACTTTTTTTTTTTTTTTTTTTAAAGCTTCACCCAGAGATGGTCTCCCATCAGTTCTGGGTTTGTGAACTCAAAGTTTATGGCGAGACATTTGTCAATAAATATGGATGTCATCAGAACTCTGATAGAACAACGTGAGGTGGCCTAAGGCTTTTACACGGTACTGTAAATATTTCTCCGCTTTCACAAAGCAGAGTCGGACAATAAATGTATCAGAATTGAGGGCAATATCTTGGAAATAAAGTTTATTTTAAAGCAAGGCATAATCTGCTGATAAAATCTTTTTTTTAAACAAGTCCAAATAATAGTAAAATGATGTATTCTCAAAGTATATTTACCAATATATGAGCTATACAATTATTCACATAATTTTCTATTGGTGGAGTGACATGGAAAAACCTACTTTTGGCATATTTGTTCCGGCTATTTAATACAAAACGCACTATTTAAATCGAGCCAGTTTATTAACCATTTGCCGGTTAGCCTAATTAGTTTAAGTATTTTTCTTCCTTCATGCTCGTCATTTAAAAGCCTCACTGACATTACATTTTTTGTTATAATATTATTTTATGCTGTGTTTATCATAACTGTTTCATTTGAAGTCAGATCCCGTGTCCTTAAAAGACACACTGACCCTTAATGTGGAACAACACACATCTGGTGAGCATCAATACTGCTGGCTTACTGGGTGTGGTCATGTGTGTTCAGCAGCCTGTGGTTTTCCACTGTGAGTCAGACATGGAAAATACCACACATCGCTTTTTCTTTTTTTAAGGGATAGTTACAAGGTTTTGTTTTTTTCTTTGCAAATAAAAACAGAATTGTCTAACGACTTCTGACATGGGTGTAATACGATAAATGGTGATTGTCTAGTATTTAAATGCTAGTCCATAAAGGAACAATTACATCATAATAAAACTACAAATTAATGACAATTCAACCTAAATGATGTGCTTATAAAAGAATAATTACATTACAACTCAACCTAAATAGCCCGTTGTAGAGTTAAGAGTGAAATATATGAATACCTTTATGATGAACATGATTTTTTTTTCCACACAGTGTTACAAACCAGCAACACATTAGTGGCTTTTCTTTGTTGTCGTTAAAGGTTTGACTGTTTGGCGAAGACTGTACGCTCAGAGGGCTATTTTGGATGCTACAGAGGTATTCCTCGTATTTCTAATCCATGTTCTAATCTATGTGACAAACGGTGTCACTGCTTTGTAATCTTACCACCTACACCTGTGTTTTTCCTGAAAGTTCTAAGTCTTTTTTTATTTTTAATCATGGTGATTCCTGCCATTAGTCTAAGGTGTTGAGCCTGCGATGCTGTTTAGATCTGAGCCATTTAGCCTGTTGGTCTTCTCCAGGTGCTGCAGTAAACCTCACGCTTGTCACGCCGGAAAAAGCCATCAAGCTGGCCGCAAATGATGTCTTCAGACAGAAGCTGTCTAAGGATGGGTAACTTCTCACTCTGACGTTAGCAGTGCTCACTCATGAGTTCCAGCTATTATCTAATATTAACTTTCCTTTAACTCTTAAAAAAGTTGAAAACAGAATAAAATTACTAAGAGCACCATCATTGCGGTCTCCTAAAATACTTATAACTGTTGAGCACCTAAGTAATGATGTATAGTAGCCAACGTACTCCCCCACATTCCTTAATCAGTACATATTTAAGCATATAAGTGGCCATAAATGAATGATTACTTAATCATTAGCTCTTGGATCAGAGGTTCATCAATCCTCATGATTTCACATTTAATTCAGCATTTTTGTGGTCCTTTATGTAACGTGTTACTGCATCAGTGTTTTTCCTCACTTCAAATAGGTTGATGCCTTAAATAGTCTTGAATTCAACTTTACAGCTTCAGCACCAGCTGGTCAAATGGCCTCAAACCGACTTGCTGTTGCTACAATTCCAGACATCGGGCCTATACATCATTGACATGTCACATCCATGTGAACCCTTGTCGTACTGATATAACTCTGTGTCCCCAGACATTTGCCCTTATGGGGAGAGGTACTGGCTGGCTGTGGGGCCGGGACCTGTCAGGTGGTGGTCACCACTCCGATGGAGATGCTCAAAATCCAGCTACAAGATGCAGGAAGGCTTGGTGAGTTGCATTGCAAGATTTAACACGATTGCAAAGGGGCTTTGTGCAAATATTCTATACCATGAATAAAAAGTAACTGATGTCGTGAAATCAGGGTTCTATAATTAAAACCGCACTGACTGATGGGCCGTTCATCGCTGAGTGAGCGCATCATAACAAAGCAGTCACTGAGAAGCATGGTTTCAGTGCAGAAGTTTTCTTTCAATATGGTACAAAATACCCAAAGATGGCCATGTGTACGGCCTGCAAAGTGAAAATAACCCGTGAGGCAGCACAACAACCAAAACATTTGATACAACAAGCTTAATATAAAAGCATCTTGGGTTTCCCATCAGGGATAAATCAAGTATTTTGAATTGAAGTGACTCCCCCTGCTGAGCATTATAAACCCCACAGTTACCTTACACTGATTATGTTTCTGTATGTGGTGATTCAGTTCTTTGAAAGAAAATCAGAATTGGCCAAAATTGGTATTAGCTGGGCAAACCTTTAAGAAAGTCAGAAATTGGAATCAGCCCATGCATGCTTCTGTATAAATAAATCCAATGTGGTTGTTTACATCGTAGCCACAGATGTGACTGATTCTGAACATGTTAATGGAGAGCCAGTAATAAAGACCAATGATAGAGACCGCTGCTGGAGTGTATTATTCTCTGTTTTTTCTAACCTCACATGGTTTGTCTTTATTCATTAGCTGCACAAAGACCTGTGCCAGCTCCAGCTCAGGCTGCTGCTCCTAGTCCAGCTCCATCACTGGTGGCCCCCCCACCGCAAACCCGATCAACACCTGCACAGCGGCCCTCAGCCACTGGCATCACACTGGAGCTGCTGAAGACTCGGGGACTGGCTGGCCTTTACAGGGGGGCAGGAGCTACCTTAATGAGGTTAACACACAGAAAGATCCCAGTTACTTTACCGATTTATAATATGCTGAATATAAACATTACAGAACTTTGCATGTACTTACTATGGACTGAGAAAAACAAGAACCTGGTGCATTGGTTTTCATTTTATTTTAAAGTTTTCTGAACTCAAAATGGTTGTGAAAATGATATGCATGTCTGAAAAATGGAAAAACACACCCACATGGATCATTCAGTCATAGGTTTTGAAAGTTCCAACTTCCTGTCGTTGATCATCACTGATTGCAGCTAAGTTCTCTCTGCTAAACCTTTTAGACTACCCAACATGTAGCACAAAAGGAAACTTAAGAGATTCAAGGGAGGAACCGAAACTACGTGGGTGTGCTATCAGGACGATCATGGTCACAAACAGGCAGCAAAATGACTGGACAGGTGGACATAAAGTTTTTTGGTCCATCGAAAATGTTTCCTCTTTTTCTGGCATGCCTTTGGTGTGACTTTGCTTAAAGCATTGTACCTTTGGCGCCCTGGCTGGGTGTACTCTGTCTCCCTCATATCAGGACTGTCATCAGTGAACTGATTTTTTGATTACATAACTCCAACTGGTTTTGTTATGCTGTCCAACTCTGCTAATCAACACAGTTCAATTCAGTCCTCCAGCTATGTCTAGCTCTTGTGCTGTGGTTAAATTAGTTCATCTATTTTTCTCTTGTGACCTCACCATGTCCCAGTTGTTGTTGTTTGTTTTTTTTTTTGTTTTTTTTACCATTAATAGTCAGGGGTCTGATTCCCTCGGGCTCATCAGTCTACTTTTGAATTAATCTTTTTCAGGGATGTTCCCTTCTCGATGATTTACTTCCCACTATTTGCCAACCTCAACGCGCTGGGCCGGGAGAGTACGAGTGGCGCAGCTGACGTGCAGGCTCAGGCACCATTCTGGCAGTCCTTTGCGGCAGGATGTTCTGCTGGCTCGGTGGCAGCTGTGGCTGTCACGCCGCTGGATGGTGAGTGGGGGAAAAAGGGACAGAGATGACATGGTGGCTGCCATTAAAGTGGTGCCTTTCATCACTGTAGCTCAAAAGACTGTGGGTCAGTAAGTATGTTGTATAAAGAACATCATCCTGGCTTACATCAGTAATTATCAAATCATGACTATGCCACCTTCAAAACAAGCAAGTGCATAACCTCTCTCCATAGATAAAAAGTTACAGTCATAGGCACTAAAATACCCCTCTAATAAATAGTATCATGTACAGATGTAGAGTCACAGTTTAAGCGTGTAACACCCCAATTCTTAAGGTGCTACATTGTATAAATATCTGTATTTAATTAAGATGCCAGTGGCTAAGTCCCACTAGTGTAATTATGAACTAAATTCTGACTCAGTCATTGGGTGTAACTGATGTCACTTTTTGAATTACTTGCTTGTGCTATTTTAATGCAGCAAACTATAACACAGTTGGTTCAGACTGCTTTAAAGTTGTATTCTGGCTTTGATTTTGCTCACAGTAATAAAGACCCGTCTGCAGACACTGCAAAAAGGTGCAGGAGAGGACACATACAGAGGAATCATTGACTGCACAACGTAAGATTACACCGTTTATAGATTATTTGCTTACTTCAGATCTGAGCTTTGTGGCATTCCTTGTGTGTCACTTGTATTTTGTCCTCTTTGCGTATCTTGCAGGCGCATCTTGAGAAGAGAGGGCCCAGCTGCATTCCTGAAAGGTGCAACATGCCGTGCGTTAGTCATTGCGCCTCTTTTCGGTATCGCACAGGGGGTTTACTTCCTTGGGGTAGGGGAGATGATTCTAGGTTTGTTGGAATAGCAGGGATTGGGATTTGTGGTGGTGGATTTGTTGTTTCTGTACAAATAACATGCTGCTTTAATATGTACAGAATGAATGACACAACTGAAAGAACAGAGAACACAGAGGAACAGCCACAATCTGCTAACCAAAGGCTGAGAGATAATTAAGAAGTTCTACTGACTAATACGTGGGCTGGACGGTTAACACTAGAAATGTTCCTGTAGGATTTTACACGTTGTCAGCAGGGTTCTGTTGGTTGAACAAGGTCCTTTTTTTATGTGTGTGATTGATGAATTTGAGAAAGTAAAATATGTGACTCGAATCAGCTACTCCAGCGTGCTGCTTGGTCCAGTACGCTTGGGGCCTGCTGCTTTCAGCTATGGGAGATTCTGTCTGCAAAACTGCTGCATGTTATTTGAGGCTGCTAACTAAATTGCCTACCAACCTGACCATTTCTTTGGTCTGTGCGTCATCATTACATATGTAAATGATGAGTTCCCCTCTCGGTCTGTATCTACGGTTACATAGGGTCCAACCTCAGAGTGTAAACTGAGTATTTTCTGTACATCAAAAGCAAATCAAACCAGTCTTCAGTGTGTGATGTCTTCTTTAAAATAAGAGCTCGACATCCTCCTGCCTACTTTGTCACGCATTTCTCCCACTCCATCCTGTAGGTCAGATTGTAATCTTAGATTAATTTGCTGCCTGGGAGGTGCTACCTGTCAAGTCTCTCTAAGGTCATTTGTTAATCTGGTGGTAATGCTTTAATCCCTGTAGTAGAACACAAAATACATTTAAACCACAGCTAACTTCCTGTTTGGAGGCTACAGGTTAGGCTGCTGAAGCACTATGACTTTCCCGCTTTCGCAGCCTGCCTGCTAAATTACGTTGGAAGTATGCTGCTTTCAAATAATGTGCGCACAAGAACAGAAGAAAGTGCAATCAACGCCTTATCATTATTGTTAGTTTCTAAAGCATAAAAACTCTGTCTTAAATGAATTGAGTGTAATTTGTGGTGTTGAAATATTGTTTTGGTCAAGTTAAGCGAGGACAATTATAATTGTTGGGAGGGAGTATGGCACCTTGTCTTGCCAACTGCCAGTGCTCAGTCTTACTGGGCGGCAGTAAGATTTTTTTTTTTTCTACATTTTTAATGCAAGACACATTTAATTGTGGTTAGTGTACAAAGGCTGCTAGATACTCCTCACTGTAGAGAAAACATAGCCTGAGTAAAATGTTTATAAACTGTAAATAAACATGTCTCATACATCTTCTCAGTGTCACAAATTTATTTGTGCAGTCACAAACACATATACGCACACAAACACACACAAAGGTTATGGCTGTTTATGAAAAATAAACAAAACAAAATAAGTAAGACAAGGTATCTTCGGCATGCAGCTTGAATTTTCTCCAGGAAATGGTTGAGGACAAACATTAGCAATGCCGCTATAACAGTTTTCCACTCAAGTAAATTAGTACATCCATTAGTACATACAAATAGTATACACACACTATACCCCGTTCCATATTTCTTTTGACCTTTAGTTTCTTTGGTTTCAGAGTACTTCCCTGTGAGATACCCTCTTCCATTTAAAAAAATGAAATAAACATTTTGGCGTGTTATGTTTATGGCATTGACAAATCAAATTCTGTAAGCCATGACAAAGATATGGTGACAGGGCCGATCCAGAAATCTGCCCAAAAAAAAAAAAAACAGATTAATTTTCACGCTCAACTAAGCAGGTTAAGTCTACAAATCATTACGTTTCTTGTCTATTTCATCTTTATTCTGTCCCTCACTTTACTTTGCATGTAGTTAAAATCACGACACAGCATGGCATCTCCAAGGAGACGGTTAGGGGTTGCGAAGGTTTTAGCTGATATCAACATCAAAGCAGCAGCAGATAACACTCCCAAGCCAAAGGCGCATACGGTACTCTATTACTGTTACATTTCTAATATCGTAGCGAGCCGTGGAACCCAACTACATTAACACTTTGATACATCATGTCGATGCAGGATTGTATAATTTAGCCTCCTCTTCTTCACAAACATTTTCTTCCTCTACTGCTGAATTGCTCTAATATTAGAGATGGTTACTGGCTAGCATAGTGGAAACAGAAAGGGGTTGTGTCGACTGCTGGCCGGGGAAGATGTGGGTAGCAAATTTAGAGATTTCCTTTGGTATAGTCATACTCACAACCATCTCAAGATGATCAAAGCTTTTCTTACCTCTGAAAAACATCTGAAATGTACACAGTTTTTTTTCTTTTTTAAAAATTAATTAATAAGTGGTGGTGTAGTACTTTAAAGATTCCTCATTTGTCCACACTGTTATATTCCAAGGCACTGTTAATCCATGAACTTGCGGTTGGGGTTAGCACCAAACAAGCGCACTCTGATTTCAGGCATCATCTGTGAAAGTTAAGCAGACGCATGAAAAAATTAATTATTCATCAG
>JBAMYA010012351.1:0-17438 GCA_037176975.1 Arrhamphus sclerolepis | reverse complement strand
CCAAACAGGGTGAAAATGCATTTAGCTACTATGCTGAACATAGATGGAATAAACTTCCTCTTGATATCAAATGTTCTCCACTTCTACACATTTAAAGTTAAATTGAAAACTCTGCTGTTTTCCTGTGTCTTTCTTTAGTTGGATTTTACTGCACTGTTTTTACTGTTCTTTGTTTTTAATCCTTTTTCTGTCCAATTATACATTTAAATAAGCTTTTATTTATTTTTTCTTCTAAATGAATTTATGTTATCTTAATGCCTTGTAAATCACTGAGAGTTACTTTTGTGTATGAAATGTGCTCTACAAATAAACTTGCCTATCTGTCTGACGTAGTCTTGGGAGGTCTGTTTCGTTCGAGATAACGAATCTGAGATTTCAACTCTGATTTATGTGTCTAAAACACATTTAATTCATGAATCCAGGTCCAAGTGCTCAAGTCTGAGTCAAGTCTCAAGTTTCTTAAAAATAAGGCATGAGTTGGACTCAATTCTCAGTCCTGGACTTGAGTGTTACAAGCCTGGTCAATCCTGGTGCAACCGGAATTGTAACACGTGGTTGGCGAACACACTCCCACGAAGCCCCCAGGGCAGCCCTGGGTGTATGAAACTCTCTTAAATATACCAAAGTGATTTGGTACACTATAATATCTGTATCATTTCAATGCTAATTTCATGCAAGATGCACACTCCTTTGCATTAAACACTGCCAAGCTCTATCAGATAAACTCTTCATTTGACCTTAATGACTTGGACTTGACTCTGACTCGTGAACAGGGGACTAGAGGCTGGACTCGGACTTGAAGACCGGTGCCTTGACGAGCACAGCTCTGCACTTTTGCTACCCAAACTATTTTTGTTCTCTTCAAGATACCCACTGGTCTTTGGGATATCAACATGCTTTTGTATGTTATGGCGCCTTCAAGCAGCTGAGTTCTGACCAAAACCAACCACATCTGTCCATCCCAACGTCCGTCCTGCAGATCATCTAGTCAGAGTCCGGCTAACTCCTGACATGTAGTCTGACGTCACTGGTGTAGAGGTAGTGGCTGATGGTCTTTCCACTTCTGAGTCTGTTTCCAGACCTGTTCAGCAAGAACTGGTCCATGCAGGAACAGCACTGGGGTTTCCTCAGCATGCGCTGCACATGACGGCCTGAGGACTGGCTTTTATGGCTTCAATTTATGGCTTCATTATCAGTGTTTTGCTACCTTTTAATAGTGTCAAGTGTTTTAGTTTAGTGTGTGGTATTAGTTTCAGGCCTTGAACTCAAATACGGTGGTCCCCAAGTTAGTCTCTAGTCTTAGAGTCCCAATGGAATGTTGTATCAGCTTGATGTTGAACCCTTCCTGAGGTTTGCTCATGTGCACATTTAACATTTCACTTAAAAATCGCTTTCATCATGTCCTCTTTTATCACGTCAGACGTCGGAGGGTTGAAAAGTGAATAAGTCCCTCTTAAATATAATGAAGTAGATGCATGAGGTGTCATAAGTAGTGATACGTTTGTACAATAATGTACTACATAAGCTTGGTAATATTCCACCACTGCTTTGCATATATTTATTTCACAATAACTGTGGAAAAATCCACACACCAGTCTACCTATCTAACCCCCACATATTCCCGCTTGAAGTCAGATATGAAACGGTGTTGCGTAAGCTGGAGAAACAGACCTTCACTGCGTCAATAATAACCAATAAAGCAATTACGTCTCCACTTCTATCGCCCCATAATGACCGCCACGTCTGTACTAACTAATGGCGCATGTCAGCCTGATCACCGTGTTCATGTCTGCGATTGTACTGCCAGCAGGTATCGTGACAGCGCCAGTTTTTGAAGTGAGATTCAATTCCCAATGAGCAGAGGTGATCAATGAGTTTCTTCTTTCAGGAACTAATACATGCAAAGGACTGTATATTGTATGTGTTTGGATAAGACGTGAAGATTTGCAGGTTACTGTGACATCACAGACACAGATCAGAGCAGAATCTTCGGAGAAAATCCACACAGCCAGATTAATAAAACGGAAACTTCACACAGAAGGCTGCAGATGAACACCAGCTCACTGCCTTTTCCCAATATGCAATCAATATACCTGTTTTCTTCCATTTTGGTTCAGTGGGAGGAGGAAAAATACAGTTCTTTGGTTGTACCAACACTTCAGAAACCAAAATTAGCATATCTGCTACCCAGCTCTGTTCAGCACCTTGCTCAGGGGCACTTTGGCAGTGATCAGGAGGTGAACCATGACCTCAGCAGCCTTCACCAGCGGACTGAAGTTGAGGGTTCGAGTCACTTCGTTAGACCCTTAAGCCGTTTTGAAAACTGCTCTTCAGAAACGTATGGATTTTCAATTTAAATTCTTTGGATAAGAGTGTTTGCGGAAACATTCCAGAGAACAATCCCGTCCTCTTAACTCACGCGCTTCCCCATCGTCCTGCCGCTGGAATGGCACATTCTGTGCTTATTTACAGTGTGACGCAATTACACTGGCACACAGGTTGATGTTTTAACTGTATGGCATGGCAACAATGACAATAAAAAAAAAAGAAAAAAGTCCTCAGATTGCTTCACTATTGTGTGTAAATGTACATTGCGATCTTATTGCTATGTTTGGCAAGGAGAGCTGCTGCTAATTTCACTCTGAAGAAAGCAAATATCATTTAGTATGTTGTTCCCTGAGGTGCGTTGCAGTACTCTTCAGTGAGTCCCTGACCTTTTACTCACACACACTCTTCCAGGTTGATGCAGGATGTTCTCTCTGTGACTTTCAGAGGATACATTCTACAGGACTGCTGCTGATAGCGAGGAGTGAGCGCGTCACACAGGGGGAAAGGACTGGACGCCGTGTCTCTCATTCACCTCAAAAACGTCTGCAACAGTTGCAAATAATGCAGAATGAAGACCGCAATAATAACAAAGTGTCTGTTTTGGTTGGAGTTGAGCTGTAATTCATGTAGTAAAGGCTCCAAATCAGAATGAGTTGGGATGGTAGATGAGAAGGAAAAAAGTTTAACTTTTGTTTAGTTGTTGTCAACGTGAATCCAAGATGTTAGTCAGCTTCATTTCATTTATTGCATTTCAACCTCATAAAACATTTAGTTTTTTTCAGTTAGTTTTATTTTGAAACCACTTTTGCCATTTTTTCCTCATCACATTGAGTGATGGGTGTGGCCTGATGAATCAGACTTTACATCTGGACAGATGTGTCTGAAAAGAGCCATAGGACCCCCTTGTGCAGGACGCAACGCCAGCTGGTGCTTGTCAAACCGCCTCTGCACACATCTGGTTAGTGCTGCAACCAATCAGAGTGACAGACAAGGCGACATTTTAAGAGCAACAAATCAAATGGAATCCAATGATTGTTGCAGTTTTTGAGAATAGCCATTGTCATCTCGTTAAGTCCTCTCAGAGACTCTTTACAGGAATAGAGTGATCTGATTGGCTCCCCAAGACTTTTGGGCACAATTAATGAACTTCATTGGAGGGTACCAAGAAAGAGCTTCTGAGAAAATGTAAATTTGTCAGTGGTAAATCTAGATTTCTTTTTTTCCTTATCCAGAGTGCACTTTGCAGCAACAGTCCCATTTCTAGGTGCAAGTGATTCATGAAGTCAGAAAAACTGCAGTTCCTCCACTGACCACTAGGTGCTGGCTGCAAAACAGAGCAAATTCCCATTGACCCCCATGTTGAAAGATATACTCAGCCTTGCAGAAGAAATAAACATATTTACAGCCTGGTTTAAAAAAAAGAAAAGAAAAGAAAAGAAAAGAAAAGAAAAGAAGAGCCATTCTTAGGCCTGAAGTATGAAAGTCATCATCTGGACTAAGTGCAACAACAAAGATTACACCGCTGCTGAAGATGAGTCTTTGCTGCATCCTCGCAGCCAAGTACACATTTCCTCTGGAACATTCAACAAAAACAGTAATAATCAGCACTTCCCTGGTGTGGTGCTGAAACCTCTTTGAGATAGCAGTGTTTGTGGATGCATGTCCTCTAAGCCGCTCTCTTCCTTATTGTTCTGAATGGCACGTTCTGGATGTATTTACAATACGACACAATACATGACCTTCATCTCCCTCGCTGGGACAGGCTGATGTTTTAACTGTATGGCACAGCAACAATGATTGTAAAAAATTAGTGTTTTAGCTGTATCAACAAATTAATTTGGAGTCTTTTTACATATACATCTTAACATTAGAGCAGGGGAAAAAAATCTTACACAGTAGAGACTGCAGGACTTCATCTGTGTCTAGAGTGCATATAAATAAGTAAATAAATAAATAAAGATAGATAGATAGATAGATAGATAGATAGATAGATAGATAGAGCCAGCTTGTATAACTTAATAACGTCTGATATAAGAATTCAAACTTCCAAAAACAGACAATCATGCCATGTCCATTTCAAAATTCATTCTGGGACTGAAGATGGAACATGATGAAGAGTTTTTTTCTTTTCTTTTTTTTTGTTGATATTTTGTAACAGTTCAGGGTGGCCTTCATCCTCTGTTGGGGTACAAGTGGGTCCATGCCTTTGTAATATGCTGCATCATGGGAACTTTGGGTTGTCACCAATGGTTTTCTCTGGAAAGATACCAAATGTTACGACCAGTGATCAGTGTCTTTTTGTTTTATTTTCTACATTAATGCTGACATCACTGAAAACATGTCGCTCTCATGAGCACTGACACAGCTGCAGTTCACCGGGGTTCAGGGTTTATATTATCCTGAATATTGGAAGTTTGAAGTTTGCGCTGTACTTGCTTGCTTGAAAAATGAAAGTGTTTTCTTTGACCGCAGTGATGCTCATTCAACTTATGAAACACACTAATGTTGAAAAAGGTCACGACGTTGAAATAAATGTTTGTGTTGTTTCAGTTTTATTTAAGGGCGGCTGTACTTAGATGATCCTGGGGGCCTCTACCGGCCCCTGGGCCATGTCTTACTTATGTGTGGTCTTTCACATCATCCTTTGCTTGACTACAATAGATAATTCCACTGTGATCCTCCTAGATGCCTCCAAGCTCGGAAAACTGAACACCGCCTCCGAACAAGGCTAAAATAAGACTTCTTTTACGCACAGTGATGCTGTAAGCTGCATTTGTGAGCTCCACATTGGAATGCTTGACATGGTTTTCCTGAAGTAACCTCTTGAATTGTTTTAAAGATAATTTGGGTTAACTCCTCTGGGAGTCCCTGCGGTGCAAGTAAGAGTCAACTTTTACTTTCCAGTGACAAACATGTGATCTATAGTTCAGCATCAGATTAATATATTTTCCTGTTTTTGGTCTCTGAGGTGAATGAAGAACACTTGTCAGAGTTATAGTTTCTTTCTTTACTTCTGTTTTGGATAAAAAGGTGCCACATCAGATCCAAGCTTAACATTTAGGATGGAATGGATCAAACGTTGTGATGAATGTTTGTGAGCTCCACAAGTTAAATAGATGGGACTTTTGGATGCAGAAGAAGTAAACTGCTACTGGTAAAAAAAAAAAAAAAGGAATTAAAAGCAGACAAAGGGAATTAGAAGAAATTCAAAATGTATTTCAATTTATTTTATTACATTTTCATATTTCCTTAACTTCATTGCAAAAAAGAAAGACATTGACAATAAATAATACATTCACAATAAAAACATTCCAGATCACATTCAAGTGTACTTAGCTGTTATAAAACAAAGGATAAAATGTAAACAGCAGTCTTCGCCTAACATTGCACCTCCTCAGCCACGAGTCTCTGGCGTCTGTAAAAAGGCATAACTTCAACAAAACACATTTTTACGCATCGTTGCGCGAGTCTCACAAGGTAAGAAGCCACTAACACACTGGGCTCTGACTGACAGAACAAGCGAACATTCTTAATGTCTCATTGGCAGTGGATTTAAGCGGACTCGTGTCCAGTCAGTGTCCGTGGTGCTGCGCAGGAGCGCGCGCGCGGCGGCGGTCCCAGCGTCTCCAAACGTCTGAGCGGCCGCCTGTCAAGCTGACGCCTGGCTCCTTCTCCAGTCAAAACGTTTTCACTTTCTCAAGTCTTCTTCTCGCTTTTCTGCTTAGCTGATCACGCATCTCTCTTTGTCCTTTCCGTGCCCGCCTCCTATGGCTTTCTCTTTAATGTACATGAGGTCGCTGTGCACGCTGGGTCTCCGCGCGCACGGGGTCACCACTCCGTACGCCTCCCCAATGTCCTTCATCTTCTTGTTTTTCAGAGACTTTCTGTGCAGCATGTCGCAGTACTGCACGGACACCTTCCTGTGCAGGTCGGGGCTCATCTCGTGAGGAAGCTTGGCCAGCGTGAACAGAGTCTGAAACATCTTATCCACGTTCTCGTTGCGCTTAGCGGAGATCTCGAAGTACGCGCACTTGTCGTCTCCGGCCACCAGCTGCTCGATCTCCGCCTGCTGCACCTCCCGGTGGAACTCCCTGTCGCCCTTGTTCCCGCAGATGACCAGAGGCACGTCGATGTTCTCCTTGATTTTGTTTTTCAGGCACGACTTGGTCTCGTAAATCTGCCGCTTGAGCCGCTGCACCTCCTGGAAGGAGTCGCGGTTGTCCAGGCTGAAGACGAGGATGAAAACGTCTCCTGCAGGAGCAAATCAAACAGTTGGTTAGCTCTCCCTCTATATATCTCTGGTTTGAGTGATGCGCATTTACGCAGCGGAATGAAACATTTAGAAGGCATTTTTACTCTGATGCGTGCGTGCGTAATTACCTGTCAGTATTGAAAGCCTCCTCATGGCGGGGAAAGGATGGTTCCCTGATGTATCCAGTATGTCCAGCTGATAAACGTCCCCCTTGATGCTGTACAGTTTCCTGTGAAAGTCCTCGATGGTCGGCGTGTACTGCTCCTCGAACCTGCCGTTCAGGAACCGGGACACTATGGCCGTTTTCCCGACCTTAGTGGATCCCAAAATCACCATCCGGTAGCAGTTCTTTGCAGGGATGTCAAAATCACTCTCGGATGGAGACATTTTCTTGATCATTTTTTGTTTTTGTGTATTATTTATTTATTCCTGGGTCTTGTGGACCGCTTCTGGCTGGAGTGCGTTTGAGCAGCTCGTTCTCGGTGCGTCAGCAGCGTGTTTCTGTCTGCATCTCGGGCTGGAGGCGCACATTTAAGCGCTCTGGGTGCCGCTCCTCCTCCTACCCCCCCCTCCCTTGTCCGCGTCACAGCTCTGTGAGTACTCTGCTCCATGGAAAAGCGGATCGAGCTCCCGCCAGTGCGTCCAGTCTGTCATTCCAGAGAACTAAGCAATCAGAGTCTTCAAGAGAGGCTCGTAAAAAGATGAAGATGATGGGTTTGGTGGCTGGTGCCAACAAACAAACAAACTCCAAAACAAAACAAAAACATCCAAAGAAGGTTACCAAGTTAATAATTGACATTTCTTCCGGTGTTTCAGGACTCTGTGTCCAAACTCAGCCTGAACCTTAGACATTTCCCACAAACAATCAAACCAAAAACTGCAGCGTTGTCCTCCTTGGTCCAGGAACAGGTTTCTTTATCCACAGTGTCAGCAGTTATTGATTTATTCATTCACACCCCCGCTGAACTCTGCAGCTGCTTGGTAACGCTTCACATGAACCAGGACCATGAATGAAAAAGCTGCAGTACTCAAAACCGACCACACGGGGGCGCTCAGGCACGGTTTTTATCACTCCGTTACCAAATCAGTGCAGCGGTTCACATGAGAAAGGGAAAGAGTTTCGTCTTTGTGGTTTACAGGTTCGCGTGCGCGTGTTGTGTAAGCATTAGAAAAAAACAACCAGGAGCTTTCATCTGTTAATTGCTCAGCTGTCTAATTGGAGGATTTTGTTCTCTCACAAATGGAAGGAAAAAGTTTAAAATCTTCGCATTTTTCTTTTTGGATGTAGTTGGCAGAAGTGAACCGAGTTCTGGAGAGTGAAGGACACGCAGTCACTGGGTTAAAATGCAGGCACAGAACTATCTGCACTGAAAAACATCCATTAAAAAATGAGTTCAGTGTAACAATGTGGCTCATTCAGTCAAGTATGCAGAAAGGTACAACTGTGGGACTCAGATTAATAGAAAATGTGTTAATATCTGCACAAATGTCAGTGTGCATGAGAGGACAAAACCTCTCTTTGGCAAAGCCATTTACTGACTAGTTTCATATCAGATGACAGCTTGAACAACAAGACAGAACATGTTTAAGCTGTCGAATCTCCAAACCGAGGTGTTGCTTCTGAAATGTGTTCTGTTACTGAGGTTGAGGAAGCTTCCAGGTGCAGGTGTTGTGCTGGGAACACCTGCACAAGCTTTGCTGGCAAAACTCTTTCAGCATCTTTCTCACCATTACACAGCAGTTTGAGAGGAAAGGAAAAATATAATACAAAAAACTGGGAATATTGTTTCTAGCAAAAGGCAATTAAAGCCACACAGACTTTAACATATACATATACACACACACACTTACACACACACACACACATATATATATATATATATATATATATATATGTATATTAACATGGGAGTCGATGGGGATTTGCTCTGTTTTGGAGCCAGCACCTAGTGGTCAGTGGAGGAACTGCAACAAAATTTTACTTTTTTGGAAGCAATTAAGCGTTGCATGAGGTGCTTTAGTGTGCTTTTACTGCAACATGCTAAAAAGGTTTCAGAGGATGCATGTTTATTTGTGAAAACACCGTGCTATACAGCTACATCACAACTAACAACGCTGCGTTGCAGGCTACGATTTCACCACCTGTTGCTGTTTTCAATGCTCTGACCTGTCGTTTTAGAAAAGCTACATTTGTCTGTCCTTCATCAAGAAGACCTATTTTCCTGTCATGAAGCAAACATGAAGAGCATGTTTCCGACCATGGTGTTTGTCTCTGCACTCATTCCACTCAGCTCTTTATAATTCACACAACAGCAGTGGATGGCGAAAAACACGCTAATTTGCATTCTCCTTTGCCAATTATCTGGGGATTTGGATGGACACTCAGGCAGAGACATCAGGTAGTTGCAGCTCTCGTTTTTAAATGAGTGCAGGAAAAGCCAGGCAATGAGTCAACAGCGCAGTCTGGACTGGGAGTGATACTCGCACATAAGCAGATGCAAAGTAAACACTTAGCCCGGACTGATACTACAATTCTAATGTTATTTGTGCTTATCTGTCATGGAATGGATCAGGGTTGTTTTGACTGTCTGAGGAACAGTCAAAAATTTGCTCATCAAGCAGTTTGGCAGGCGAGGAGACAACAGAGTGACAAAGGTCACACAGGTGGCATATGACTTGCTGATTTGGACGGAGAGAAAGAGAGAGAGAGAGAGAGAGAAGATGTTTGGCTTAGATGAAGCTGATTCGAGGGAATGTGGAGCGGGATCCACGCGTTTGCACAGCAGCAACTTGAAAACAAACCACCGGCAATTTGGAAACAGTGAGGTTCATGATCTAAGTGTGGCTGAGCCTTTAAGCCCTGGGATGACAAAATTTTTTCCGTGTCACTGTTTGATCAGGCAAACACCGTCAATACACTGTTGTTTCGTGTATTGTCTTTCCACAGGGTCTCCTGCTCAGGTCATCATGACCTCAGCTGGGTGTTAAAACAACAGAGCCACACTGATCCCATGTGTCCGATGACCTGCTACCTCTGTGGATACGCTGTTGTTCTAAGGCATGACCCATTTCTTAAAATAAAGCATGTGTTTGAGTGAGAATTTGTATTTTTGCTTGCGAGTTCTCCACACAGAAAAGGTGTGGTTGACGCTATTTAGATAAAAATAAATAAATAAATAAAAAGTGTTCATCACGCCTCTGAGACTGACAGCCGCAGCAAAGATTGTTGATGGTCGGAAAAAAGAAAAGACGGGGACTTTTCAGCCGCTCGTTCCATCATGGCTATGTTAACATCAGACGGAAGATTAAAGCGGGGTGTGAAGTTAGTTTGACTTGAGTGAGCATGAATAATGAGGAAAAAGGAGGCATGTAAAAACACCGGCCAGCAGATATTTATTGCACTGTAGAGGTACGGCGTTGAAACAGGAGATAAACGTAGGGTGGGAGAAAAAAAATTAGAGCAGAAGGAGAGGAAATACATGACTTCTACCGGATGGCTCATAACAGACACAAACATTAGCTGTAGAAATGTTTTTCAAGTCCCTTCTTGACCCTTAAACAGAGAGTAGCAGGGATAAAGGGGTGAAAGTATTTTTAAATTCTTGCTGGTACTATTATCAAAACCTTCATCTCTCTCTCACTTCATGCATTTTAAAATAGCAAAGTCAAAACCCAAACAAAAACATTTCAATGTTTTGGTGTAGGTTACCTGTAGACCTATGGAGAAGGCAAGAATTAAAAAAAACACTTGACAAGATGGTAAACTATTTCTTTTTTATTGAAACATTGATAACCATCCAGAATACAAATATCTAAGAACAGATCACGAGGTCACGAGCAAAAACTCAGTGTGGAAAACGTGCCAGTGCACTAAATCAAACGCACCGATCCCCATAGCAACCGCCTTGTTTAGGAAGTAGACGCGCATGCGCACTCACATACCACTCAGACCGTTCAGAAACGGTGATACTCATATACATATATAATGTATATAGTGATACTGTGATACTATAATGTCAATGGTGATACTCTTCTAGATACTGGTTCTGAAAGAGGGCTTTATAGCAGGCAGCCGCTCTCCCATCTTCCCAGTACTGCGTGTCTTCACCCCTGGATACATCACATCACAGCTAAAGTCTTGAACCAGTCAACTATCTGCTTTGGATGTTACCAAAATTCTTCAGCTCAACTCATCAGCTGATGTCCAGTTGAAAATATTTGGTATGAAAATAAAGGGGAAAAAAAGATACAGGTATTTAAATAAGTACCTATAAATATCATAATCCAATCCAATATCATGATCTAATCAGAAATGACAAAATATTTGATTTCTTTAACATGGAACTCTGTACAAAGTGCTTTTGATTTGACTCAGACTTGGGATTGAAATACCAACAGTTACACTGAATTCAGAGTTGGGCCCCCAAAAGCAAAGTTTTTTGGGTTTCTTTGTGGTTCTAACGCCAAGCCTGACATATGCATCTATGTAGAAACTACACAGGTAGCACAAGTATAGAATTATTTATAGGATACCTATTACTGCTAAATTAATCAACATGAGAAACTTCAGGATTTTCTCAAGATCAATGGTCACAGGACAAAGGGCGCAGGCTCAGGTTCGTTATATAAGTGACCCCAAACACATCTGATGACAATTAGGTCATTACCTGACACCAACATGGTGAAAAAAATGCATTTCATAAAGAGCCTGGAAACATCTAAAATTCAAGTTTTCATTCATCTTTCTTTCTTTCCTAGATGTGATTTTCCAAACTGACAGTTGATAAGGTAGATTAGTACCAACTTTATATTAATCTCTCTTGGCTCTTGATTGGATATCCGTCTTCACCATCATTGTGACAGATAATGAACTAATTCTTGAGGCCCACATAAACCAGAGCCTTTTCCCTTGTGAATACTGATCTCCAGACAAGGTTGGAACATTGATTCAGTTTAAAAGCACACTTTTCAACCCTAACCTAGCAGGTCTGTTGATGGCGGTGGACTCACCTCTTTATACATGTCTTTTGTGGACTCATACAACTTAGGCCTGGTTCATGAACTTTGGGAACACATCAGAGCCACAAAGCCCTATCCAGTGTTTTAATTGAGCTAAAAGGAGCACAGATAATGTCTGCTAGCTCTCTTGCCTCACAGCAAGCAGGTTCCTGGTTGGAAGTTGCAGAGAAGTTTGCATGCTCAACGCTGCATGTGTGGGTTTTCTCCAGGCACCCGAGCTTGTAAAAAAAAACCCAAAAAACGTATGTTCAGTTGATTGGGGATTGTAAATTGAGCACGAGTGCCCCCACCAACCCTGAACAAACTCTTATCAGGCTAAAGAACTATTCCAAAGACAACAAGTTACATCTTGAGACCTCTGCCTCAAAGGTTTGGAATTTTATCAAGATGTTCCACAGTCATGTATGTGAAAAGTGTCAATAACTGTCCATTTTGTTGTTTGTTGCAAGCTGTCGTAATCCTGCACCTTAAAAAAAAAACAACAAAAAACATTGTGATGATGAAAGATTGCTTCAATTCCACATATTCTGCACACTCTGTACAATCAGGCTTTGGACTGTAATGCTCTTTTATTTGAATTAGCTTTGCTGTTGATGTCTGCACTCGCTGATGACTGCCTCATCTCGTTAATTTGTCACTACATATAACATTTAGCCACCTCACCCATGTTTCTTTTTCACGTATTGCATTTTTTTTGTTTAATTATGAAAAATCTTTCTGCATGGGCTTTCATGCTACAGAATAAACCCGCATCTGAGTGAGATGGACGTCCGTGATTGTTCACGTGAACGCAGCAGATTTTGACGACTCTAAAGCACAATTGAGCCTCTTGTGTCTGAACTCCATCAGGTTCTAGAAGTGTTTCTCCGTCTGCCTGCATCGCCCCGGTTTCTGACGCAACTAACTGCTCGCTGCAGGAGAAAGAGAAAAGGCTGAAGAACACTCAGCAGAACTGCTCTGCATACTCACTCAGGCTTTTGTTTTTGAAGAGAAAAGAGAGACATGAGAAACCAGAGCGATATTCATTTTCAAGCAAAAGTGAGTTTACTTGCATGGAAATATGGTGACAAAATGTAGACAAGTTCAAGGGGTATGAATACTTTTTCAAGCAACTGTATATGTGTATATATGTAGGTGTGTATAGACTCACCGGCTACTTTATTAGGTACATCTATTCAGTTTCTTGTTAGCAGAAATTGCTAATCAGCCAATCGCATGGCTGCAACTCAATGCATTTAGGCACGTAGAGGTGGTCAAGACAACCAGCTGAAGTTCAAACCAGCATCAGAATGGGGAATAAAGGGCATTTAAGTGACTTTGAATGGTGGCATGGTTGTTGGTGTCAGACGGGCTGGTCTGAGGATTTCAGAAACTGCTGATCTACTGGGATTTTACCTTGAAGAAGATCGGCTACAGAAGCAGAAGACCACACCAGGTACCACTCCTGTCAGCTGAGAACAGGAACGTGAGACTACAATTCACACAGGCTCAACAAAATTGAACAATAGAAGATTCGAAAAATGTTGCCTGGTCTGACGAATCTCGATTTCAGCTGCGACATTCAGATGGGCAGAATTTGGCGTAAAGAACATGAAAGCATGGATCCATCCTGCCCTGTATCAGTGGTTCAGCCTGGCGGTGGTGTAATGGTGTTTTCTTGGCACATTTTGGGCCCCTTAGTACCAACTGAGTTTAAATGCCGCAGCCTACCTGAGTATTGTTGCTAACCATGTCCATCCCTTCATGACCACAGTGGACCATCTTCTGATGGCTACTTCCATGTCACAAAGCTCATATCATCTCAAGCTGTTTTCTTGATCATGACAATGACTTCATTGTCACCAATGGCCTCCACAGTCACCAGATCTCAATCCGATAGAGCACCTTTGGGATGTGGTGGAAACAGCTGTAAAATAGCCTCGATATTTCATTTTATTTTTGAAAATTGTTAGATCTTTCACAGTTGCCTGTTAAGACAAACCTGCGTGGGTCTCCTGAGGTTTAAGGACATACAGATTTGTTTGTTGATTGATAAGAGTTCATTCATAACTTTCATACTGAAGCTACTAGACTGGACTGCCTCATAAAGAGAAAATCAACTTTCAGAAGATTGAACAGTTGATTCTTGGGTTAGCAACAACCTAATAATTCGCCTGAACCATGCCCCCAACAGATGGTGAACCCTCAGATGGTTAATAGCACCTCTACGTGTTTACCACTTTTCTTTTCTTTGCCATAATTCAGAAGAAATGTTAAAACTGAACAGACAAATTTTAAAATCATATTCAAATACTTGTAATGGCTGACATAATCTATATCAATCTAATTGCCATGTACAGTTTAAATGAAATAAATAAAATTCAGAGATGGAGACAACTGAAGTATGCTTGAATTTTTTCCTGCCCAATCACACGTTTAAATTGGTTTTAGTTTTTTTTTTTTTTTAAATTAATTGATTTAAGATTACTTGTTTTAATTAGATTTTTTATTTCATCTTAATCTCTTTGTAAAGCACTGTCTTTGTGTATGAAATGTGCAATACAAATAAACTTGCCTTGCCTATTTATGGATTTAAGCCAAGTTAGCTGGCAAGTGAACCTAAAAAATGTTCCAATTTCTAGTGGATCCATGAATAAAGCATGTTTTGGTTTGGGGTCGGGCTCCTTTGTGAAGGACAATTTTCTTTCTTATGGTTAAAAGCAATGTCCTCTGGTTCCCTCTATTATTACATCCTACTTCTAAAATCCAAAATAGCAAAGGCAGAAATGTGAAACTGGAGGCTTCATAATGGTAATGTACAAACCACTGGGTGCTGCTGAGCTACATCTTTTTTTCAAACAATTTGTGAGGAAATTGCTATTGATTTAACAAAAGCTGGTAAAACCAAAGTATTGGTAAAAGTAAAAATATATCTTAAAAAAAAGAATGTTAAGAAACCAACTTAAAAATCCAGTCCAATAATTTGATATGCATCATTCCCTGTAATTTGAGCCATATGTTATGCAAAATGAACACTTACCATACAATGACCTACTTTCTTGGACTTGCAGACCTGCAAGAACGTGTTGCTCTTGTAGACGTCGATCTTGTCGGCTGAATTAACAACATGAAGCAGAACTCATGTTGTGAGATTAATCGAGCACAAAAATCTTCAGCAAATTTGCCTCCTTAAACTCTTGCCTTAAGTGCTTCCAGCAGTAGTCTTGATTTGTGAGTCATAACGAGAGCAACACTTTTCAACCTGACTCATGAAATTTATTTCATAAAAGAAAAAAAGAAAGAAAAATCCATTCACGTCATGTTGTACATAGGTCCGCTGTGAGGACATTTGTGGATCCGCCTCTTTGGTACCGACATTCAAAATCAAGACAATAGCAAAAAAGAAAATGGTAGAACTGGAGTTTCTTGTTATTTAAAACTAAAAGCAGAACTGTAGTTTTACTGACAACAGAATCACTTTCACAAAATGCAGTGATATTAGTTTTTAGAAGAATTTAGACTCATAGGGAACTGGTGCCGTTGATGAAATAATGACGCTTTCCTTTTAATGGAAAGTGGAAATATGATGAAATGTGACGTAGCTGCAGCACGTTCATTAGTGTACCTCAAGTACACAAATGTAGAAGAAAACATTTGCAAAATTATTCATTATTGATAGATTTAGATCAGAACTGTCACTACAGAGAGATTAATGTGCCAAACACAGCTGTAAATAAAATAACAGTTAGTATTCTGAATTTATTGCACCCAGGTGTAGAAGCCACTGTTATCATGATGGCTCGAATCCAGAAGATTATTTCTTTCAGTGCCAGAGTTCTCATGCTGATAGAGATGCAAAACACATTTTGAAATTTGACTCCAGCAGTAAGATTCGCCATGAAATCATCGGTGTTTTAGAGGGTTACCTTCAAATATGAGATTTTGTGTTCATCATTCTTTAAAAAAAAGACTGAGTATTAAAAAATGACAGAAAGTCTGAACACAAGTGTGCTTATTTATGTCAAATAAATTTTTTCTGATGCAGTCTGGGTCACGTCTACGGCTGATGAATGAAGTGTGGTCAGGTGTGTCTTTAAGTCTTTAACTTAGCTTAATTTAACTCAGTATTTCTGTACCATAACTACAACAAAAAAAACTGAGATGTATGTTTTTTTTAAAAAAATAAGACTATATTTCTTGAAACTTTTTAAAACTTTCTTTGAAATCACTTTTTGCAATGTAGAACAAGGACTGAAAACAAAGTTTCTTTTTTCATTTCTACTTGTGTCTTTGGAGCATCTGTGCAATCTAAACAAATTTACCATAATAATTATAAAAGCATAAACACTGTCTGGCTCTGAAAAACAAAAGACAATATACCCAGACTACCACAAAGCTGGACTCCATTCATTTGAGTATTTTTAGGTTTCAGCTGCATACAGATTTCTGGGAGATTCACCTCAAAGTCCAAAATAGCTGCTTTCTTTGTACGTATATAAAATATATGTAATGACATGCTCGAAACATGTGGGCAGTTCGTCTGACTTGACAGTTGTGTGGTCCAGAATTATGCTGAGAAAGTGGCTCCATGTAGCTTAACCTGAACTGAAAATGGAAAACTGATCTAGAGCGTGAACATTTCCTGTGTATCCATGCTGGAGGTCAATTAATGACCCAGAGAGGTGCTAAGCCTCTCCGTATGTCCACATGTGCTGACGGTCAGCAGTCAAACCAGCAGCAGGATGTGTCCGGGAGGAAGGCGATCATTCATGCTTGCAGCGCTGACTTCTCTCCTGATAGATCTGTTCAGTGAAAGGTCTGCAAATACACAAGAACAAACATGTAATGGGACAATAAATCAGAGTGAAACTCCGTACCACTCCGTGCCTGGAGCGCGCGTGTGTGCGCGGTGAACCGTGACAGAACTTGAGTGTCTGAGGGTGTGTGAGTGGTGTGTAACTGGCTTGTGTCGCTGTGTGTTCCTCCACTCTGTTGCACATGAATGCACACGCAGTTTGTTTCACCATTGAGAGGAAGAATATATGACAGGAACCTGGAAGCACAACAGGAGTTGGAACATTTCTCTGGCACTTCGCTGACAGTCTGACACCAGGCTTCTGAATCAACAGACACATCAGAAGGAAGGTGTCAGACGTGACGGGATTGATACAAACCATACTGGGCCGCTAAATGCTTGTCTAAGTGGTGGGCATAACTGCCAGAGTTTTCTTTGTAAATGTATGGGGACAGTTACGACCAGAGTAATTCTACAAGGTCTTTTATGTTGAATATTCAAAAGGGATTGAACCTTCTGTCCCTATGTATTGGTTTCTGCAACAGCTAGCTATATTGACTCAATTGTTCAACTAAATAGAAAAAAAAATTAATTTAACAATGGCAGAAAACTTTAGAGTTTTTAAGCTTTTTTGCTTGAAAGACGTTTTTTTGCAAGCTAGTCTAAAATTCTACTTATGCTATGGAACTACTGTGACACCAGGAACAGCACCTTACTCCAAAGATTTCGAAAACACTTGTGAGCGCACAGTAGCAAGAGTGTCCATGTTTAGGTGTGCTTCCACCAATCCATCTATAGATAGATGAACCATCAATGACGTCACCCTTTGGTGTCTACAGAGAGGCCCTTGAACTGCACGGCGCCATGTTGCAAAGAGGTGGGACGGAGCTTCAAAAGCCAACGGCAGAGGCAATGCCAGTGCTCTCTTTCAAGCACATGTAGTGAATCCACGTGTTGGATTTGTCAGCTTCATTGCTTAATATAAATTTAGAATAGAATAGAAAGCCTTTATTGTCATCACACAAGTGTAACGAGATTCAGAGCTGCTCTATAAAGTGCACACAC
>JBAMYA010012330.1:0-17441 GCA_037176975.1 Arrhamphus sclerolepis | reverse complement strand
TAATCACAACATTTTATTATAAAATCTGGAATTTGGAAAAATTTTGAATTTATGGCAAATTTTCACAATTAAAATGGAAAAGCTAGTTGAATATAATGATAAAAACAATAATCATAATAATAACAACAATAATAATGATAATAATAATAATGATAATAATAATAATAAGACATTTTATGTCAAGCGCCTTTCAGGTCACTTTACAAGATAAAACACAATAAAATAAATGAAAACAACAAAAAAGAAAACCACATTAAAATCAAAGAAATGAAAGTGCAGTTATGGACCGTATGCAGACTGGAACAAATGAGTCATAATCCAGTTAATTTCATCTGAATAAACTCTAATTAAATTTAATTATTCAATTAAATTCAATAATGATCAAACACAGTGTCATTGAGGATAATGGTATTGATAATGGTGTTCTGGCGAGGTAAAATCAATGAACTGTATCAAATCATTGTTCATTTATAAATCTACAAACCTCAGATTTTATAATAACTGGAAAGATGTCATCAGTAACAAAACAGTCCAAACAAGTTTGTTAGAAGCCCAAAATTCCAAGAATAAATGATACATAATGAACATATTTAATCACTCTTTAAACAAGGTTATATACATGAATCCAACATTTGCAATAAGAAATATTTTAGAAACTTTTGGACTAAAAAAGTCCCAACTTTTAACTGCACATTTTGTTGTAAAAATCCCTTTTATTTGTAATAAGTTTCAAAATTGTAACTTTTTGACATGAGATATCTAGATTGGATTGGTCCAAATTCATTGGTTTCAGGCTGTGACATTAAAAAGATGCTAATCATACATTTAAAGTCGTAACCTGAAGCTCCGTGTCCTTTTTTTCCTCAGAATGGAAACCTGCATCCATCTGGAGATATTGTCCTCCTGGCTGGTCAGTGTTCAGGGGTCGCTGCTACCACTATGTTTCTACACGCATGACTTGGGCTAAAGCGGAGGTAACCTCCAAGTTTCTTTACCTTTTTGTCTTCTCTTATCTGATGCCCCTCTCAGTTCAGCCTCGGCACCTTCACTCCCTGTCTGTTCGTTCTCCATCAGGCAAACTGCAGGACCATGAAGGCCACGCTGGCATCGGTTCATAGCATCGAAGAGTACCGCAAGATTCAGCAGGTCATATCTGCTAAGAATCGTTACACAAATACATGGATTGGAGGCTCTGACGCACAACAGGTATTTTCTACGACTCTGCAGAAGTCTTCTTCAGGATGTTTCAAGTCTGTAACTGAATAATTTCTGTCTTTTAGGAGAAGCTTTGGCTGTGGACTGATGGGAGCACCTTTGACTATTCGTACTGGTGTCCTGGAGAGCCTAATAATGGTTGGAAGCGCAACCAGCACTGTTTACAAATGAATTTTTCAGGTAAAATACAATTCTACACTGTTGAATGAGGATGAATATTCTGTCCACCTTCTGTCTTTTTTCTCTTTGCTGTCCAGCGTATTTAATGACCCTCCTCCTTACGTGATCTCAGCTTAGCCTCCTTCTGACCCCGGCCGTTCCTCTGATGCTCTACGTTTATCCATCCCTGTCAATCCTCCACTGAAACCTGCTGTTTTTGGTTTATTGCAGTGAAAAGGTGCTGGGATGATCACGTGTGCAGCACTAAACTTCCATCTGTCTGCGTCAAGAAAATTCATTGCTGAAGCAACGATGAAGCAGCATGACGAAGCTTCCAGGAGCTCAAACGCTGCTGGACTTCAGTTTGTGTGGAGCCATGTTCTCGTGAAGCCAGAAGTTTAAAGGAAACAAAAACCTTTTGTTTTTCACTGTCTGACACTAAATCAGACTAAACTTTTCCTTTTTTAGGTCAGTTAGAATTATCAAAATGATTTCTGTTTGGTGTTTCTGCTTGCGTAAATTGTTTGAACAGATGAACGTGGAACCTTCAGACATCTGCAGACTGTAGCCAAGAATGAACCAGACTGGTGGAGGTCCACAGTTCTCCTCCTGATATCTTAGCTGATTTCTTATTATTTTTCCATCATGTCACAGAAGGAAGCAGCGTGTTTGAGGTCCTAAAATACATCCACAGGTGTGCGTCCAGTTAACCTATCAGAAGCTTCCAAAGCCATGACATCATCATCTGGGCTTTCCTAAATTTTAGCGTACATAAACTTCTGACTTCAATAAAAATAATAAAAAGTCTCTCATTATTCTGACATTTAGCAAACAGAAATAATATCAGGCATTGACAAATGAAGGTTATGTGTCTTTTTACATTGTGTATCTACTTCTGGTTTCAACTGTTATTTTCTATTTTTCTGTTGCTGTAACGCTACTAAAAGAATGAATCGACAAGTTTCATCAGCAGGAGGTTGACTGCCCCTTTAAAAGGAGCAAACTGGATGTGTTTAGAGAATGATTTTTAATCTGCTCCCTCTGTTCTGTCATTAAACATTTCAAGCAATTAAACAAGTATCTGCAATCTGTGTGACTTTTGACACTATAAAAAGTAAGTTTTCTTCTAACAACCTCCTGCAGTACACACTCACGGCCTCCTGGTGTCACTGTTGTCAGCCTTTTTACACTCGTGCTGCACAGTTTTGACTCCTGCACCAAACACCCACAACTGCAGAGACACAAGAAAACACCAGGAAACACTTGGAATTCTACAATAGTCAGACAATAAAATGATGACTGCTTTCATGGTTGCTGCTGGTTGGTACTGACGTAGAGGAACACAAGCTAACATAGGAGCACATGCTAATGTAGGACACATGCTAAAGCAGGAACACATGCTAATGTAGGAATATATGCTAACAGAGAAACTGGGGGCTCAAGCAACCGTTTTCTTCCCTTATTAGGTTTCTTAAACTCCTTTCAGGCGCTACGTATTATTTCTCATCTAATCTGTGTCTTCATACTTTCTTGCATTTCCTGTGAAGATGCACAAAGTTGTCTGCATTAAAAATTAGCTGTTTCATCTGTGGTACATTGACTGTGAGGAAGTTCAAGTAAAATCCTTAAAAGGAGATTATTATTATTAAAGGATATTAGTTCAGAGTTGCTAAGTCCACTTATTCAAAGTGACCTAGGGCCCGAGCCAATTCAGCTCACCCCCAAACACACTCATAAACATGGCACATGTGTAAAAAATATATATATATACATATATATTAAAGAGTGGGAGAAACATTGCAAAAAGTCCAACATGCAGTCGTTCATTCAATCAAATAACTGCCATTGAAAACAGATTAAAATTTGTTATTGTGAAACTCTTTCTTTTTGCATTTTGAGACATCACCTTTGGAACTAAATATCTGTCCAAAGGACACAACACAAAGTTTTTTCTTTCTCTCAAAACATATATCTGTTTTCATCTTCAGCAGTTAATACTTTTATTTTGAATCAAATGTGATTTGCACATGAGCACCCCTGCCAGGAATAGACTGGGCTTCACCTCTTCCTACATGGCTGGCTGGAAGCATTGCGTCACATCCTCAATGAATTTCATCTGAAAATAAACCCAAGTAAAGCCAAATGAGATACAAAATTGAATATAATGGCCCCATTTAAGCTGGGTAGGCAGCCACCACCAAAGCTAACCATCTTTGCTTGATTGTAGCTTGTAGCTAGCTGTTTACATTAAAGCTGATTAACACATTTACTGGCAACAGTACCAACAGAACGCATGTTGGCCAAAAGCCCTCGCTGGCTACATCCAGGAATAAAGTAGTTTAAGTACCTAACCGCCAGCTAGCTAGTAGGTGGACACAGTTACCTAGCTAACATGGGGTACATTACATTCGTAAATAAACTAACATAAATAAACACTTTGAGCATCGTTTGAATGTGCTGTTGGGATTGCACTCAATGCCCTAAGCTTGGAGTTTGTGTGTGTGTGTGTGTGTGTGTGTGTGTGCATGTGTGCGCATGCACCAGCGCGCATCAGGGTGAAACTGAGCGTGAAGGAGAATTGGTAGAGACGGAAATGACGCGCCATCATATTAAGATGAATAACATAATTGACCTTTAGGTGTAGCAGGAGAAAAACAGTATTGCCTGGTAAAGATGTCATTTTGGACATTCAGTAGGTCGGGAAAAATTTAGCCCTGCACCACACTTAGTTGCCAACCTGTGGCCTAGAGACTGTTAACATAGTCAACCCAGCTGCAATCTGGGGCCGTAACTAGTTGTTGAGGATCTATATGTCAGGTTACTTGATATATTTCTTGGTGCTGTGTTATGTGGTCTTCAGAGCAGTAATGTTATTCTTTATTCTGTACACTTTCAGAACCCCAGATGCTGGTCAATCTTAAATTCCCTGGCTGAAGCATACATTTTCATCATCTGAACAGGTAATACTATGCATCTACACTGCACATCACCTTTTTAACCATTTCATAAAACATTCTGAATATAAGACCCTCCCTCATTACCCTCTCATTCACCTTGCTGTAGTCTTCATTTCATTGCCTCATTACGTTCAAAAATATTGAACTAGTAGTCAAAATCTGTCAAGACAACCTCGCAGAGGTGAAATAGGGCCCCTTTTTAAGCCACAAGAGGAAGCAACGTCTGCAATGGTGATTTCAATTTAATGCCATGAGGTTGAGAGATACAAAGCGTTATTATAGAGGATGACAATATCTATGGGAATACTGAATCGTTTCACTTGCTACTATTGGTATGTGGCCAGATATGGGGCGCCAAATGTAAAAAACATGATCACAGTTTCCAAACTCATACATTTTCCCCATTTACTCTGTTTTTCCTCACATTTAGCTCATTTTAGTGAATTTTCTTCACATTTAGCTCATTGTACACGCTTTTTAGACATTTGATAATGTGGTTATGTGAACAAAAATAAATGTTAAATCGAAATATTATATCTAAATGTTAAATCTAAATGTTAAGTCTAAATGTTAAATCTAAATGTTAAGTCTAAATGTTAAATCTAAATCTAAATGTTAAATCGCTCACCAAGTGTACATTGAAGCTGAACATTTAGAAAACACGCCCTTAAAGTCTTACAACATATAACCACACCCACACCACTATCCGGAGGATAGGGGAAGAGATCGCCTTTTTCGACTTCTACAAAGTCGCCTCTCCCCTATCCTCCAACGTTTCTGCATCTCGCAGCCAGATTTCACCCACTGACTGGATCAGTGGTGTGGGCGTGGCTGTACGTTTGAGAAGACTTTAAAGGGGGCGTGGAAAGGGCCGTGTTTTCTAAATGTTCAGCTTCAATGTACACTTGGTGAGCGATTTAACATTTAGATTTAACATTTAGATTTAGATTTAACATTTAACATTTAGATTTAGATTTAATATTTAGATTTAGATTTAACATTTAACATTTAGATTTACATTTAACATTTAGTTTTAACATCAAACATATAGATTTAGATTTAACATTTTGATTTAACATTTAGATTTAGATTTAACATTTAGATTTAGATATAATATTTAGATTTAACATTTATTTTCGTTCACGACCTCATTTTCAAATGTCTAAAAAGTGTGTAAAATGAGCTAAATGTGAAGAAAATGAACTGGAATTAGCTAAATTTGAGGAAAACCAGAGTAAATGTGGATAATGTATGAGTTTGGAAACCGTGATCATGTTTTTTACATTTTGCGCCCCATAGGCAAGACAGAAAGAAACATCTGGATTTGCAAAGATGATTCCCAGTACTGCGTATGCTGTATGTTCCAATTCACATCCAATAATGTTGACAGTCGTGCACAGCTCTACCCAAAATGTGTCTCTTATGTTTGTTGTAAATAAGTTTGTACTTTGCTTTTGCACAGTGCTGTGAAGTTCACAGCATTGTGCAAAAGTTCACAGTGTGAACAAATATAAATTGCAGTCACTCTAGGGCATTTCTCAGATCAGAATTAAGTTTCTCAAAACTATTTGTTCAATCAGCACATCATGTAGCCACTTGAGCACATCATATAAACCATTTTTCATTGATTTTAAACAAACAGCAAATGCTTTTGGATAATCATGTAAATAATTCTGTGCAAATGTCTGCTGTTCCCCACATTATCAACTGCTGAAGTCATGTTGACCACAGTGCATTGTACTTTAGTCTGCTAAACCGCCATATTCCACCAAAACATCTAGGTATTACTTCACTGAATAAGTCATCACAATCAAAAAAGTTATTCCAGTTGTCAGGACCTGTTTTGATTCATTTATAACGGACTAATATCTCCAAAACTGATGATTAGTTCTCAGGTCAATCTTGACTTTTACGAATGAATGGGAGCGTGTAAAGCTCTAGATCAACCAATGATCAACAAATTCTCTAAATTGCTCAAAGGTGCATCTAATGAACCTTCAGTTGGAAAGCACTTCAAGACTGAGCACAACAGAATTACAATTTCTCACAATGGTTGATCCACAAAGAAACAATCAGGCTCAACAGCCAGAAAGAAGAAGAGTAAATAAATAAATAGTTCCAGTATGCAACCAGCAGGTGGCAGTATTTGTTTTACCGGCAGAGAGGAGATATTCAGAAGAATCAATGAACTCTGGGTTCAACAACATGCTTAAAACACTGTACATCACCTTTCTAGTCCAGACACCACTCAAGGAGCTTTTACAGCGCAGCAGCTTTCTCTCACTGCCATACACACATTAACTAGATCATTTTATTTATTATTCTCAATATTTACCATCATTACTCCTATCAAATGATACAGTGGTTAATGTAATTAGAGCCTAGATATGATTTGATATTACTAATTAACCTCTAAATAACATATTTTCGGACTGTGGGAGGATACCAGAGTTCACAGGGAGACGTCCAGGGGGCGTCCTCACCAGATGCCCACACAACCTCAACTGGCTCCTCTCGATGTGAAGGAGCAACGGCCCAACACTGAGTCATTGTAGATGACTGAACTTCTCACCTTATCTCCAGCCACCCCACAGAGGAAGCTCATTTCAGCCGCTTGCATCCATGATCTCATTCTTTAAGTCACTACCCACAGTTCATGACCACAGGTGAGGGTGGGAACCAGTAAACAGAGAATCTCGCCTTTTGTCTCAACTCCTTCTTCACCACAACAGACCAGTACAGGGCCCACATTACTGCAGATGCTGCACCGATCTATCTGTCAATCTCCTGCTCCATTCTCCCCTCACTTGTGAACAAGACCCCAAGATACCTAAACTCCTCCTCTTGAGGTAAAACCTCCTCCCCAACCCGGAGAGAGCATTCTACCATTTTCCGATGTAGGACTATGGTTTCGGATTTGGAGGTGCTGATTCTCATCCCAGGGACTTCACACTCGGTTGCAAACCACTCCAGCGAGAGCTGGAGGTCCCCACCCGATGAAGCCAACAGGACCACATCATCTGCAAAGAGCAAAGATGCAATCCTGGAACCCCCTAATGAAAACTAAAACTAACAGTGACTAAATAATTCCATTAACTGAAATAAAAAAAAGATTTTTCTTTTTCAATAAACTAAATTAAACTAAATAACAATGTTAAACTAACTGAAATAAAATAGAATTCTGTGTAAAATGAACTTAGTTTTAGTTTTTCATTCTCCTGGAAGTGAGCAGGTCAGTCCATGATTTTGTCAATATTTGTAAGTGAATACCTTAAAAAATGAAAAATAAGCCTAAAACAAAAATTAAACTAAACTAAAACTAACAACATTTCAAAACTAAAAGTAAAATTAAAACTACAGATGTGCTTGTTAAACTAAACTGAAATAATCAAATAGAAAAATGAAATAAAAATAATGACTATTGAAAAATTAATAACTATTATAACCCTTGTGCTTGCATCATAGTAGGACCCAGCATCACCACTGTAGAACACAAAATTATCATAATAGGACCCAACATCATCATGGTATCACTATAATAGGACCCAATATCACCACAGTAAGACCCAGCATCGCCATGGTAGGACCTAGCATGACCATAGTAGGACCCAATGTCACAAGAGTAGAACCCAGAATCATCATGGTAGACTCCCAGCATCACCATGGTAGGACCCAACTTCACAATGATAGGACCCAGAATCATCAGGGTAGACTCCTAGCATAACCATGATAGAACCCAACATCAACATTGTAGGACCCAGCATCACAACAATAGAACCCAGAATCATCATGGTAGACACCCAGCATCACCATGGTAGGACCAAGCATCACAGTGGTAGGACCCAGCATAACCATGATAGCACCTGCAAAAAGACAATATAGGCAATGTTCATGCTATTTAAATGACCCAGGACAAGAAAAACAGGGTAAAGATGCATGGTCCATCATGGGACCCTAGCTGCCAAGGCCTATAGCAGCATAACTAAGAGATGGTCTAGGAGACTATAGAGTTAAAAGCTTTATTAAAAAGAAAGGTCCTAAGTCTAACCTTAAATGCAGAGAGGGAGTCTGCCTCCCAGACTAAGGTTAGGAATTGATTCCATAATAGAGAAGCTTGACAACTGAAGGCTCTTCTGCCCTTTCTAGGCCTACAGACTCTTGGAACAGCAAGTAGACCTGCATTCAGGGAGCAGAATGTTCTACTAGGACAGTAAGGAAGTATGAGGTCTTTCAGACATCTTGAAGCTTTTAATTCAAGGCTTTGTAATGTCAGTGGTAATATGTTGAATGAAAGAACAGAGACAGATCCACTGTCAGAAGCCATGATAAGGTCATTGGTGACTTTGACCAATGAATTTTCTGTGCCATGATGAGGTCTTAAACCTGATTGAAGCTCATCATTTATATTCATTCATTCATTATCTATACCCGCTATTATCATTTATATTGTTTCTACAAATATAATCATTTAGCCGATCTAAAACAAATATCTCAAGAATTTGGAAATAAAGGTATATATAGGCCTGTAGCCTATTATAAGAATCTAAAGACGCAATTTTGAGTAGAGGTTTGATTAATGAATGAATTGATGCAATCTTAAACGCTTCTGGAACATATCTGGTTACAAGGGATGCATTGACAAGTTCCAGGATTACAGAACCTATTATGGGAAAAATCTATTTTAAATGGTCAGAAGGAACAGGGTCCAGTAAACTTGTAGATGGCTTTGAGAGAGAAAACATTGAGGTCTAAGTACGAACCAGTAGGTACTGCTGATACCAAGGTCTCTGTGATGTCTAATGTAATTTCCATAGTTGGTAGGAGAATATGAAATTTGTCTCTAATATTTACTATTTTATTAATAAAGACGTTCATAAAGTCATCAGCATTAAATTATGTGAATGCGTGACTCTATGGAGCTGTGACTCTGAGTCAGCCTGGCTACAGTGCTGAAAAGAAATTTGAAATTTATTCAGATTTTCTCTAATTAATGATGAATTACAAGTTTTCCTAGTTAGGTTTTATACATTACCAAACTATCTTTGAAAGCTAAATAAAATTATTTTAAATTTTTGGAGCACCACTTTCTTTCCAAATTTCTGCATTATACTAGGGCACAAACTTAGCTACCTTCCTTTTCAAAGGAATAACAGAATCCAGAGTTAAATGCAGGAACTCTGTCGAGATATCTGCATGACTATCAGTGTTGGTGGACCAAGACTTTCAGAGCTGTCCATCGCAGCATGAATAGGCAGCAAGTGTCCAAGCAGAGCAAGGATTTTCTCTTTGAACTTAATGACTGCACTGTCAGAAAGTTCTCTACTACAATATATCTTTTTGCTGCATATGACATCATTGTGACAAGTAAACTGGAATGAGATTAAAGAATGGTCAGATAGAACTGGGTTTTGCGGGGGAAGATTAAGTACTTGTCATGATCTAAGGCATACCCCATCATGTATCAAACATGGTAGAGGCAATGAGACTGCTGGTATAGGTATCTATAGCTGCAACAAAGTTGAGTGATTTCTTTTCTCCAAGCAAAGAAATTATTTCTTAGAATATGCCCCTTTGAAATAAAGACAATAAACTATAATTGACCATTACAAAGGTTTTAGCACGTTTGTATTTGTAAAATAGAATTACAATTTGCAACTTAACAAATAGCTTAATTTTGTTATTTACTTGTTAGATAAGTCAATTGGTGACATTTCCTTAACTGCTAGACTCTTTGACCCTTCAAACATTGTTTTAAAATTCAACAGCAGCTCTTCAGCATTGAAACTCATAACTGAAAATCAGACATGGCTATAAAAATATAAAATGCTTTCAGTCTTCAAATTCCACTGCTGAAAATGTAAGAAGAAGAATTTGTTACTATGAAAAAGCATCTCTTGGCAGGAAGGTGAAGTAAACTACCTCAAGATGCCAGAAGAAGGTGGCTGAGCTGGCGCAGGAATGGCAGTACGCTGTTTTTCAACACAGTATTGGTACAAAAATGCTATTTAAAATGAACAGACATCAGTAGAAACTTCACTTCATTCTCTTCAGAGCAGCCAAGATATGAAGCATGCAAAGCAACATCTGGATAAGCAAGAAAGGTATTAAAAACAAGTCCAACTGAAACTGAAAGTGAGAAAGGCTGTTTTTTACCACAGTGCAGTGGTCCAAAGCAAGCCTTAAAAAATGCAGCAAAGAAACACAAGATGAGGTGCATCAAATATCCTCCATTATCCATGAAAAATGCTTCAAATCTTTGGTGATCTGCAGCAGAGAGCAACACCCAATAACAGAATCAAGAAAAAGACTATATCTGGCCACAAAAACAGCAGTCATTACAGAGAGCTGTTACATGTGCCACTGGAAAGTAGTGCATAAGTAACATTATTTGTATCTTTAAACAAACATTTGTGTGGACTTGTTAGAAATAATTATATATGTGTTTTTTTTTAATGATTGTTGTAACATTTTTTAGCAGTTGTAATTATATAGAGGCTTTGCTCATCTGTTAGTTTCTGACAGAGGCTATTGAATCTGGTAGTTCCAGTAATAACCAGTGAAACATGATATAATTTACATGTTTCTGTTCAGAGTTTCCTAAAGCCATCCATGTATGCAATGCTAGTGCTTGGTTTCTTTAAAGATGACTAAGTTGCATCTTTTGTCTCTGAATTTAAGGAACAACAGGAGTCCAGTCTCTATTTTGTGAAGAACAACACACTATGTTCAGCTTAATCTATACGAAGAGAAGTGTGGAAAAGTATAAATCAGATACAGAAGAAAAAAATTAAATAAATTAAAATCAGAAATTCGTAACACTTAATTCTAGATTGAATACATACAGAAACAACAGTGACTCAGACTACTTTAGGACCATGTCTCCGATTAAGTTCATTAAACATTGGTAATGGCTGGAGGACCTTTTGAAACACAAATCAAAAGACAACTTAGAAAGCCACTGAACTCAGTTTCCGCCTTTGATTATTTTGTTTAAGGGCTATCTTTTCCTCCCTGCAACATTCTTAACTTCAACCACAAAATTTAAGAAACCGAAAGAAGGAAGAAGAAGGAGAAGGAAAAAGCAAATATGAACAGCAGCACCCAGTCAAAATGATGCTGCGATGACACACACACACAAAATGAGTGATGCAAATTTTATTTGCAAATGAATTAGATACACTCCTTTGTGATTGGCCAGTAAATCACTGGATGACAGAAAAGGCCCCACTTTATGGCCTCAAGAACAAATTATCACCCCAAAAGAATAAATGAAATGGTTTCAAACTGTTTTGTTTGTCCTGTACAGATTTATATGCTTAGAGGATATCACATGCTGTTATATCAACTCATAAAATATTTAAGTACTTTGAAATATATCTAGAGTTTATTTATTTATTTATTTATTTTAGACAAATCAAAAATCCATTAAATTCACATGTATGTGTATAGGAATATTATATAGATTATACAGTTTACATCTTTATCAGTTCTTTTGAATATGTGCAGTTTCGTACTTATTCATTTCTTTATAATTTATTGTGGAAACAATCTAACCTGATGTTTTCTAACTTGTTTTGTGTATTGAAACTTGCATTTTATGTATATATTTCCCATCCCATATGTTTGTTTTTTGTTTTTTTGTTTGTTTGTTTGTTTTGTTTGTTTTAAATGTCGCCTAAAACAACTTTTACTTGATAAACTTACTTTTCCAAAACTGAACTCACCCCAGCTTGGTTAAAACTGTGAGGCAACCTTGTGTTTTATTTTAGGTAGACCACTAGGGGGAGCTCCATCACAAGGGGAAAAGGACCTTCGGCTTTTTTCCACACGTAGGCCTCTAAATCTTTATCATCGGTGTGTTTTTACAAGACACTGGAACCGGGGTGCAAACTGCCCATCAGATTCTTGTAATGTGATGTAACTGAACTCTGTTAAAAGACTGGACGGATGAGCTCGTGGTCCGAGCGCGCATGTTACACAAGTTTTAAATCTGTTACTAATTTACGAAGGCTGCAGAGAGGTCGCTGTCTACTTAAAATGATCAACATGTCGAACATTTGTCCAAAATGCAGTTGACCGTAGACCGTAAAACTTTTTTTTTTTTTTTTTGGTGCCGACAAGTTGCACAATAAAAACACGCGTCATCTTGACCCACTATATTTTAAGAACCTTCCATTTAGGGCGTGTGATTGTGCTTTTTAATTTACTTTATATTTATGGGGACATGAAACTTTTGCATCCACGGAAGCTATTTAAAGTAAATCTTCGTTCACAGTCCTATTTTAACCAATAGTGGGACGAACGTGACTGATCCAGCCAATGACGAGGAGTCCTGAGTGCGCACTCATACAGTGACTACGACCATGGACTGGAGGATAGACCTGCTCGCTCCTACAAACTTTTAGCGTTTTCAGTCATTTCCAAACAAAAACGGTAAGTTTAAAACTTTCGTACAGTAGGATTTTCGGATATTATTTGGTTAATTTTGCTGTTTCTGTGCGAAAGCTCAGAAGAGGATTTTAAACGTTGTACCGTCGGTCGTCGGTGGAGTTGTACGTCCGGAGGTCTGTCTCTGAAAAATGAAAATATATCTTCACTCAGACATTTCTATGCGCCCCTATAAAGTTGTTTTATTTTAGCATTTTGGAATGCAGGCAATGGAATAAAGAAATAAAATATAGTTCACGTCGCATAGACCGGTATTGGCCCTTTGTGTAACTCAAGTAAACAAAAATAAGGGGGACAAAGTCTGTGATTTCTCGTTGTCGTTGCTGTATCATGTCGAGGCTTCGTATAACCACCTCGATGACTTTTCTAAATACTGGGCTTTTAGTTTTTAGGTCAACTGCGTGCAGCATGTGAATGAGACACTCATGGCCTCAAACTGGTTTATCTAAAACAGCCTGCTGGTTACAACGAAAAATGCAAAACATCAAGTGAAACTGGTCTTCACTGGAAGTCAAAGCAAAGCTACAGACCTTTTCAGTCTCTATAAAGAAATATGTTTTACCAACTTTTTTTTTCTTCTTTTTAACCACCTGTTTTTGCAATTTTGTTCTTTGGTAGGAGTTAGCAGCTCTGAGGAGAAATGGGGGACACAGAAGGTTCATATCGGGTCCTGCAGACCCCCGGTACAAGACTGGGAGTCCAGTTCAACGCTGGTATCAGCACTCTGGAACCGGGCCAGAGCCTCAGTGGCAACACGGTCAGCGGCACCAAAAGCCATGGGCGAGGCCTGCAGATCCGTGTGCAGGGACTGGACGACTCCCAGGAGTTCTATGACATAGATGTAAGTTTCAAGTGTTGCACAGCCCCCCCTCCTTCCCTCAGCCCCTTTTATTAACCCAGACATAAACACGCTGTTTGTTACCCAGCAGGCTACATGTCATCTTGCAGTCTTTGGTTACCCTGCTTGCGTGACTTGTGCTGGTGACAGCTGCCTGATGGCTTTGGTGCTGAAATCCCTTCTTACTTAAGGCTTCTTATTTGGGCAACTTAGTGTAACTCGTCAGTTTCTTGGCTGTGATTTCTTCTTTAGGCCTAAGTAATATTATTAGAAGTGGCGGTATTCCTGACTCCTCCCATCATATAGCTAGATGCAACAACATGATGAGAAATTGCTGCTGCTATTTTTATAGACATTCATGTGAGAACCTTCCCCCCCACCACCCCCCACCACCACCACCACCCTTGTAGAATATATTTTTTGAAGAGAGTGATTTGCACTCAATTTTTAAATATTTTCTGACAATTAAATTTTTTTTTTTTATTGCAACTCTACAGATAAGAAGATCCTTGGCTAATATTCTTCAGTTATAACTCATCATTCTTAAATAAGCTCCATGAAGTTGCACTTCTTTCCCATTTCTACTTGTCAAGTTACAGCAGGAGTCATACAGCAGACAAATAGGAAGCAATAAGGAAGCCACTATATCAGAGCATGTTTCCTGCCATTTCCTGCTGAGAGAAGAATATTTAAGTGGAGTTGGCAGAATAATTAACTACCCAATTCAATGGCTGATGGATGAGGAAGTGCAACAGTTGACCTGGTAGCTTCTAATTGTGTGAATGAGTTGTGTATTTATATTGCCCTATATTTGTCCCAAATCCTTGTGTAGTCACAACAATAACCGTTCTGGCACATGCACATTAGGAGCACTGCTGAGACAGACGTTTCATAATCTTATGCACCATATGTTGTTTCAAAATCTTAAGCTGATAGACTGTGACAGATACAAGTTTTCTAATGTACGGAAGTGGGTCCAAATGTAGTTTGATAAAGAATCTTGAGATATTTTCTTTTTTTTTGTCTTTGTTCTTAGTCTTTTTGAATTTGGGCTAATGAGTGCAGCGGAGCTCAGCAACAGTGTTGATCGGACACTGATAGAAATACATGGATGCAAGCAAAGAATAAGGGCAGTCTTGTTGTCAAGCAGATTGCAGTTAGATAAGAACAAAGGAGCCCTCTTAGAGGATCTGCTGTTCAACATTGCTGCATACTTCTGTTAATTCATTCTGAGGAGTCGTGGGTGAAAGAGAAAATAGCATTTATCTATATGTACAGAATGGTCACTTGGCCAAACAGGAGCTGAAGTGTTGTTCTTCATTTTCAAATAGAATTGCTTCCACGGTGCTTCATTATTAAGTACCACAGAAGAGAATTGAATCAAAGAGAATTGAATCAAGCAGTGTAACATACCTTAAACTGCATCTTTTATTCTTTTCTTTCACTTTCTCATGAGGATTCTTTATAAATATAGATGCAAAATTGCAGTGTGGAATGTTTGCAGTGGTTGTGGTCTTCAAGTGAGTGCCTTTTCTCATTGTGGTTCTTCTGTTCCTCAGCTACCCATATATCGTATGCTGTACTTAAGTGTACAGTAATCATCCTCTACCACTTATTGCCGCAGTCACTCCAAAATGAATATTCTATATAAGCTTTCACCCGATTTTAGACTGTAATGCTTAAAACCTTTCAGTTAAATTTGATAATTGTGAATGGGATAAAAGAAAACAAAAAACACAAGGTCTGAGAGCTGGAACTAAGCCAGACAAATCAGATCAGAGAGCATGTACTTTGATCTGCTGGTCGTCATCTACAGTACAGCTACCTGGCATGGCTCATCCACAGCAGACATTTGCTTGCATGGCTCTTGTCCACAGGCTCCTCCCACATCCAGCACAGGAGAAAGCTCAGCCTTGTGGTTTCTGGACAGGGAGGAAGGCCCATCAGGGCAGGGAAACACAGGCTTCTTTTATCCAAAGCAGCCAGCCCCTTTGCTGGCCTTAACATCCAGTTCAAAAACTTGCTAAAAAAGGCTGTGAAACTGTGCTGTGGACTGTGAAACCTGGTGTGTGAAAATGCAGCACTAGCGGGAGGGAGCGGGGCAGGCTTTGCTTTAGTGTTAGCAAACAAGCACATAAATAGCAAGTTTGACAACAAAAGTGGAAAGAAAGGAAGGGGGCAAGAGAGAGGGACAGCCTCTAGTGTTTAAAGAGCAACTCAGAGGGAGCAGTCATAGCCAATGCAAAGTTTGAGGTGGGGGAGGGGGACACGCTCAGTACTGAAAGTTTGGCTGAGGAATTTCAGCTGGTGTCCTGTTGCAGGAATCATTTAGATTCTTTTGTCAGAGCCAAATAATAGCACTTGTGTGTGAATAAATGGTAATGTTATTGCTTATTTCATTATGTTCAGTTACTCCTATGGTTTGTGCCAGCCACAAGTGGAATGAAAAGGTGCTTCTCACACAGCGATTAGGCTGTATTGGTGCAGAAAAAAAGATGCCTTAATTTCTGGTAATTGATACTGATCACACAGAGGCAACACAGCAGTGCATTACTGTGTGTGTGTGCTTACAAATAGAAAATCAGTATTGTGGAATCTGCTTTGTGACGGCGTTATTGTCACCCATAAGGCTCTTTCGAACGACATGATTTTAGGGCTGATTTCCCAGTCACCGGGCTCACTGACATATTGGTGGCAAAACGGCTGGAGATCAGGAGTAAAGACTAGATATTTATTGGAGAATAATACCAAAGACTTGTGAAATCTACATCACAGGGCTGTTACCAGTGGTTGATGGATAGTAAACAAGCTAAATATATGGCGCTCTTCGGGGAGTCTCTGTTAGCACTACAGCCAGTGAGAGAGCAAGACACTGGGCAAAGTCATCTTAAGGAAGGGAATCCAGAGAGGGACATTGGTGAAACAAGGGTGAAAGTCATATCACAACAGTGGAAGACTGCTATTTGTTTGTTTTTTTAACTCTCCTTCAGATCAGACAATCTATGCTTTTACACATGTGCTTTGTCTTTTCTGTTTTTTTTGTCCATGATCTGAACAAATCATAGCACAAATGGCTTGCAACTTGTTTCCTCCCTCTGTGTTCTGCACATGGTCAGGCCTCATTTCCCACATGTGTTTTGTTGATAAAATGTGGTTTTAGAGACCAGTGGGATGGCAGAGTCACTGTAAGGTCCTGTGGAGTGAAATGCTCTGTTGGGAGCCAATCATGTAATTTTATCAGGACAATAATGATTTGAGACTCCCAGTAACAATACACACAAACACACATACAACGGGGGTAGAGAGAAAGTGAGTCATGTAATCTGAATAGACCAGTGACTAGCAGACTTTGAAAAATCAAGGAATGTTGCACTGCAGTGGAGTGCCGACCTTGTCAGGGTGTACCCTTGTCTTTCGCTTGTAGAGGCTCCAGCAGATTCCCGTGACTCTGCACAGGAATGAGCAGGTATAAATAAAGGATGGATAAAATCAAGGAATCTGAAACTAGCATTAGACGCACACACACCAGTTCTCTTCTCTGACTCTGTTGGTGACTGAGATGCACATCAACTTTGAATTTTCACATCAGACACAGCTGTGGAACAAAGCTGACTCAGTCCTACCTTTTAACAGGCGGTGTGAGAAGGGACTAAAGATTTAGACATAAATGAGTTTATAGGATACACTTTGGGCCAGTACAAAATTCTTGGCATCTATTAACAGACAGAGAAAGCTTTTGATTCTGTTGTACACACATGCTAAGTAGTCCAAACACTTGTCCAACAACATATATGTACACACACACATATGTATGTATACATATA
>JBAMYA010012319.1:0-17443 GCA_037176975.1 Arrhamphus sclerolepis | reverse complement strand
GTTTCAGCCCTACATGCTACACAAACTGTCACAAATACTGCCACCACACACACACACACACACACACACACACACACACACATTGTCTCAGTGGATAAATACTGTAAATGAGATTTATACAACGGAGGCCATTACATTTTCAGTACACCTTAAAAAGAGGGTTTTTGTTAAATTATGGAGTGATCGGGTTAGGTACGTAACACTATTACAACTGGATTTTGTTGAGATCACCTGTATTTAGGAACTGGGCTTTAAAGAGCCTACTTGTGTTTTTATTTTATTTTATCTTTATTATTATTTTTTCTAAGATCATTTGTGCACATTTCTCTCCCCTTGTTTGCTTATTTCTGTTTAGTTCAGACTGTTTGCTTAATTTTCTGCTTATACAAAAGAAAAACAAAGTGAATATTGCCTAGAGATATCAGTATTGTACATTTCTGTACTAAACTCCACTTTCGAAAATACAGAATTAAAAAAAAAAAACCTGATGATGAAATGATAAAAATCTGACAGAGATTGGAGTAGAGCTGCAGAGGCTCAGATATCAGACTAGTCTGCAGCTAATCAACTTTGTATTTTAAGCTATTAAAACTAACTGCACAATAACTGATAAATACAGAGTAAACCTAGAATAAAGATATTGCAACTAACATAAGTGTAACAAACTGGAAGTGGACACTGAGCTGAAGTCAAACATTTTAAACAGTTCAAAACGTTTTTGTTTTTTCAGAGCTGTTTCTTCCCTAATTAAAATCTCTCTTTCTGACCTGATTGAAGCCCTGAAAGTCAAAGCCTCCATCTGATTGGAAGAGCTGGTTGCCTGTCACCCAGTGCCCGCCCCCTGCCTGGCGACGCTCTTCCACCGCCTTAGCAACAAAGTACACCATGTTGTAGATGGTTCCAAACACAGGAGACACCTGAGGACATATCCAGGAAAGAGTCTTAGAGGAGACACATTCATCCTTCACGCAAACATGAAAACCAGCTGCAAACATCAGAGAACCTCGAGAATCCACACAGGTTCATGGAACTATGTGTGGAGGCAAGTCAGCACCTTGGGGCTGCTTCTGCCGCATCAGCGTGTCAGAATCCTGTTAAAAGGTGGAGGTTCTGTTCAGGGTAGTTTATGCAGGTAGTGACTTTTACTGAGTGTTGGTTTGTTACTGAGAGCACACATTTCTGCACACAGAACATAACAGTAGTAGAGTAGTGTAGTTTAGTATCAAGGGGACACCATGGCCCACCTGCACACTTGACATAACAATTTAGAGAGTTTATGATGTCAAGGTCTTTTACTGATAATCTAATCCTTTCTGTAGAGCACACATTTCTTGTTTTCATATTAACTTAACTAACCCTAACACCAGAAACTGATGAGCTGGAGACAGTCCAGCTGTTGACCTCTTCATAGTAGCACAACTAGACATATTACCTTTAAAATATGAATGAACAGCTCATAAGACAAGACAGAGCTACGTGGCTAAAGTGATGACAGCTAATCAATGGTTTTCAGGACCTTCAAGGAGGAAGTCTGCTAGGACCAGCTGTCAATCATCCCATGAGTCATGGGCTGACCACAGTAGGCTAGCCCAACTGTAACTCCTCTATCTCCACCAACAGCAGACTAATGCATCGGTGAACCCAGAGAGATCTGCGAGTTGTCCTTTCAGCTCTGGCAACCCATGAATTCAGAGGGTGATACCATCTGTGACATCTGTGACTGTGACATCATCGTCAGTGGTGCTTTGATCTGTCTGAGAGTGCACACACTGCTTGCTAGGTATTGAGAGTGATATCTCGATGACTCTCACGGCACAGTCCAATGACCAAGGCAATTTGCTATGGATACATATGTCAAAGAGACCCTGTCAAAATTTGAAAATGCTTTGATTCCCATCCTCCCAGAATTGGCGTGGTTTTAAGCATGAAGTCCTCCCTGCATGGATTGGAGGTTGTAAGAGGAGAACAAGAATAAAGATTAAGGGTTTAGTGCCAATCAAAGTCTCAGTTGTCATATCCTGATGAGTGTTCAAGTCCCTCAAGTGGGGTCCGATGAGAGGTGTGGCCTGATGTCAGGGTCCTCCAATAACACAGGTAATGGTCCAATAGGGTTTGGGTTATGTTCTCAGGGATGAAAGGGGGTTAAGATGAGGGCTAAGGTTAGGTAGTACAGTTTATACTAGTTTTAGAACAAAAGGCTGGGTAAGAGTGTGATATTTGGCCTTAATCAAGGGAGTTAGGGTTACTGCATATGTTGCTCGTAGATATTCATTCACCTCTGTTGCAGAGACTGCAGAGCGGATCTCCCGGCTTATCTGAGCCTTGTGAAACGCTTCATAGAAACTCTGATCAGATGCCATGGTAACAGTCAGGACAGCACTGTAGGCATGACGAAGCTTTGTGTTGTTGGTTAGCTCATGGAAGGTGGTGTCCTGGTTGGAGAGAAGTAACCAATCAGAGCTTTGCTTCAGTCAAACAAGAAGTATAAATCTGGTGTCTAAGATAATAGCAGTGCTTCCTTATTCAACAGGTGTTACTGCATCCACGTCACTCAGAATCAGACAGGTGTGAAGGTGATCAGAGACCTGGTGGGGCATGGCATACAGCAGAGCATCATACGGGATAAACACGTAACCACCGGAGATCATCCCCAGCTCTAGAGCAGCCAATAGGATGTCTCGCTGATGCTCTCCACCAATCAGGACGGAGCTCATACACATGATGATGACTGAGGAAGAAAAATTAGATTAGTCATGATTTTCAAACAGCAGGTTGAAACAGACCTACATGTGATCATTATCAATATCTTATCACAACTAATGATCATCATTAACTAATCACATTTATTTAATAACGCCTTTTTTCTCCAATATACTGATCAGAGTCAAATTTGATTTTAGTTCATTTAGCTGGCATCTGCTCTGATAAAACCAGGATCAGAGTCTCCTCTGAGGGCCCCAGGGATCCAGTTATTTCCCTAAATAAGGATCAGTCTCCTTTGGCCCTGGGCCCTTTTTAGCCCCTCTGTTGCCCTTGTGACCCTTTATGTGTGGCCCCTCTGTGGCCCTAGGCCTTTGTGGCTCCTGGTTGTCTTGTTGGTTTTCTGGTTTGGATGTGTTTATTCATCAGGTCAGCTCTGACCTTTCACACCATCGGCCTCTCTTATCTCCTTCAGTGCCTCCCGAGCACCGTGCCTGTCGTTTGTTTCCATGGTAACAACAGGTCCAATTTGCAGGCCCATTGCACGGAGCGCAGAGGCCACTTCCTGTCCAGTGTTTTCCCATAAGTCAGTAGGAGCTGGGGAGCAGAAGACAAACAGGATGTAAAAGTAGGGCAGAAAGACAGGAGAAGACACGCAGCAAACGGTTTCAGGCCGGGAGTTGATCCTGTGACTGCTGCAGATGGACAGCAGCCTCAGTACATGGGCAGCCAGCCTGGACAACCGAATGTAAGATTTCTGGAGATTTAGTGTTTTCATAGCCTTTATACAACCCCATTAGAAATGAACTTGTGTCTGCGGTGGCTGTGTAAGTACATTGTTGTTGTAAACTACATGAACAACAAACAAGGCTCAATGACATAAAGACCAGGATTTATGCTAATTTCCTGTTCATAAACTCGCCTTTGGACCTGAGTGATTCAGAAATCACTGAATAACTAAAACTGTCAAGTTATTTAGTGCCCTTGGAAGGTTTACTTTGATTTCTCGTTCTACTAGGAGGAACTGTGAATTATTTTGGCCAGCATTTGCTCTTTAAATCACACATTAGGAGGAGAGGTCTCATCTCTCCAATCTTAGATTCTTCATATTGGCTTCCTGTTAAATCCAGGAGAGAATTGAAAAGTCTTCTATTTTCTTCTCCTAATTTTCTTGTCTTTCTACTTTCTGATATGAACTAGAATGAAGGTAGAAATGACCTTTTTAACCGAATGTTAATGTTATTCTGTCAACAGCTTATTGTCTAAATTATCTAGCTAACAGAGCTACGAGTGAACATGAGAGCACCCGACTGCAGACGTCCATAATGCAGCATAATGGAATAATCTCCTGATCAATACATGAATACATGAATACATGATACATGAATGTACTTTCCTGAGTGTTTATAGAATAGTAATGGATCACTGCAGAAACACGTCTATGATTCTGCAGGTTTGGCTATTTAGGATTATGTGGATCTACAAGTCTGATATGAACTGAAGTTAAATGTCTGAAAGTGGCTTCAATTCGCCACTGAACCATCTGCATTGCCAGTTTTCTTTGTCTCCAAAATGTTTGTACACAAGGTTCAGAATTTACATAAATGTCCACACACTCAAATTGACTCACTGTCAAGTATTTTTATAGATCACACTCTTTATGCGGAAAGTGACATACACAACTTTCAGGACATGTTTTGTGCATCGCGACATTTAGAAATGAGCAACATTGCTAGAAACTCTCTCATATCATCCACCGTCACAGGATGGAGGGATGTCCCTTACATACACAACTGTCTACACCCCCCAACATGGAGTGACAAGTTTTAGAACGGTTAGCATCTCCGATTCATCCAGGAACATCCAGAAAGCAGAAACACCTGATGTGTCTGGTGCTGTTCTTCCTCATTGACCCTGGTTTCAGCAGCTGTGTTGAGATCAAGCCCAGCGTACAACAAACAATAAAACATTTATAGGGCTGACCACGCCCCATGGTCAATCAAACCCCCTCACCTGTGATGACGCCTACGTGCGCCCAGCGGAAGAATCTAAGGACGGTGAACAACACTTTACTTGGGGGAGTGATGGGAGGTAGGTTGGGCCAGTTAGCATCCAGACAGCCAGGACATGCAAGCCCCGCCTCCCAGTGCTGAGCCAAAAGGGAGGCAGCATGACAGAGGGCAGGGTTAAAGGGGCCAATGTAGGCGTGTCCATAACCCTCCATCTCCCCGAGTTCAGTCAGAGCTGAAAACAGATGCAATTAGTTTGGTAATGATTAATGGATATGGACAGAAAATCTGATCTGATCAATAACATAATTATTAATAATTATGATCAGCATCTTTACAATGATGGATTACATCAACAGATGGAAAACAATCAAACCATGTTTACTTTGACAATGATCAATGATCCATGGACAGAAAATCTGATATATATATGTATGTATGTATACACACTTTTATATTTTATAATGTGTCCATTATTTTATGAACATTCTTGTGCCTTTATTTTTTTGTGAACCTGTGATGCAGCTGCTGTAACAAGGAAATTTCCCACCAGTGGTATTAATAACAGCCTTATCTTATCTTATCATTAATAGTTAAGATCAGCGTTTCTATGATGATGGTTTACATAAACAAACTTATTATGAACCTAATCATTGGATATTTATTTTCTCTCATAGCTGATTGGTTAACAAACCTTTGGAGGCGGAGCAGTCCTCACTGAGCAGTTTGACATCATACCAGTACCCCCTGCTCAGATCACTGTCACGCCGTAGTCGTGACAAGGCCAGGTTTGCCGCCGCTGACGGCATGGCCCGTGAGAACATGGGGTCACATGACCACGGGCCAACTAGAGCCAGCTTGAATGTCGCTGTCTGAACCTGGGGGAAGCACAGCAGCCCCAGACATGCTCCTAGCAACCAGGTGAGCAGCATCCTGACGACCTGCAGAACCAAAATTAGAAATCAGTTAAAACAGATTCATAAGTTCAAGATCGACTGAAACATTCCTGATAGGTTAATGGAAATCTATAAAGACCTTAGAATAAACAGATAAATCAGAATTCAGCATCATGGCAAGGACAATAAGCTGATCACCAGGAAAACTGTATGGAAACAGGAAGTAGCCACAATGACATCAACCTTCAGAATCAGAGCTGCATGAAACCAAAACCAGCAGTAATTAACACCTGTTATATTCCAACAACATTAACAAACAAGGTTCTTCTATGTTAATATAATGTATGTAGCCTAATATAAACGTAACTTGATTTTAAAAAAATGTGGGGGGGGCATAATTAAAGGCAGGTGGGATATAATGATTCAAAAATAAGTTAGAATTTCACATTTCTTTATAAACATAAAAGAAACCCTTAAGTACAACAAAAATGTCAAAAACAAGCAGTAAAAAGGAGAAATTTCACCGTCTGAAGTTGAGGTCAGGAGAAATATTTGATTTGGTTCTTTATTGTCTTTATCATTTGGCATACTAAATAATAAAAATGGAGTGGGAATGTATGGTGGAGTCCATGAATGTGGTGTCTCAGAAAACCAAATTGGAAATGATTAAAATAAGTCCATCATACAGGTGGGGGTGAAGCAGAGAGCCACTGGGAACAGTAAAGTCCAGAACGGATGGTGGATCCAGGTCCATGACATCACACCATCTACTGCCATCATCATGGGCTGTTGTTGATCATTTAGCCATAATTTTAGATGTCCTGATTGGTTTATTTAGGGATTAAAAATTAGTGATACCTTCTATATTGCATCAATTCAGTGCCAGATTTATTATGAATCAAAATCTGAAATGTGAGAACTAAAGTCCTGAATCTGAGAAGAAAAATTGAGTATCTGAAATCAAGAAATCAACTTCTGGAAATTAGAGTTTGATCATGTTTCTCTGTTCCACTCTTCTTTTCTCTGGAAATCAGCTTCTTCAGCTCTGGAACCATCTCTGCTGTGAATTGTGTTGTTTCCAGAAGCTGATTTCTTAGTTTCAAACTCTGAGTTTTCCTTCTGTGATCCAAGACTTTGGTTGTCAGATTTTATATTTTAATCAACAATCACTGGTCAAAGTCTTTGATCTCTCTACTTCTGTAGATGTTATCAAGTCTTGCAAGTCTAACTTTGAAAACTAGAAGGTCTGGATTCAACTGGTCTACTTCTGGCATCACACCTCTGGACCCTCTACAGATTTTCATTTTTTAGCTTTTTGTCTTCTCAGACTGAATCCAGCTGTGACTTATCTGCTCCTTAATCCTCTGACTCCATTGTTTAGAAGCTCTGAGTTTAGCATCAGTGCTGAAGCATGATTAGTGATGACATTATCAGTAATGACATCATCAGCAATGACCATGACTCATTACTGAGGAAGATGAAGGAATAATGGATCAGTCATCGTCCCAGAGCCAGAAAGATGAGGAAGAGGCATAGGAGCACAACTGAGGTTCACAAAACTGCATCTGAACAAACTAGCAGACCTCTGGAACAATGTCCTCTGGACAGATGAGACCAACGTGGAGCCTAGGACCATGTTTGGAGACCAGCAGGAACACCTCAGACCCACTGTCAAGCACGGTGGAGTGATCTGGAAACCATGAACCCTTCTATATACCAGGTGACTCTAAGGTGAGTCCATCTGTGTGAGAGCTGATGATTGGTTGAAACTGGGTCATGTGACAGGACAATTACCTAAACACAGCAGAAGATCTGCATCAGAACGGTTGGAGCAGAACTGAACCAAGGAACATTCTAGTCAAAGTCCAGACCTCAGTGTGACTGACATGCTGTGGTGGATCTTCAGAGAGCTGTGGAGAAGAATGGACCAGTCCAGTTCTACTGAAGGTCACCAGAACCTCCCTCTCCAGTTGAGACCACTGAGGAAACAGATGTCTTTGCCCCCACTCAAGACAGTTATTATAGGATGAAGCAGGAACCTCTAACACGCTGAGATGTTTCTGAGGAGGAGACAACATTCAGACCAGAGCTGGAGCTTCACTGCCAGCGTGGCAGTGGGTTTAACATCTGCCAGGCACATTTACCACGAGACTTCAACAGTTCCTTCTGGAGGTTGGGGGGAGGATTAACACTCCCCTGATGGATGTGTGGGTGAAGCTGACGTGAAATCAGCTGACATGTTTAATCCAATCACATTAGTCCTTCAAGAAACGCTTCAAGTAGAACACTGTGGAGCTGACCTGAGACAAACCTGCAGCTCTACAACATCATCAGCCCTAACATCTGACAGATTTGCTGAAAAACCTTCTTCAATCTGAGTTTATAACCATTAAGGTGTCTGAAAATATTCTGTGATATCAAATCTGTCACAGACCTGAAATAAAACACATTTACACAGCAAGTTAGACCTGTTTAGAATATAAACTCTCTACAGTCTGAGTTCATATCCTTGTAAGGTTTAACATCACATGACAGGACAAACCTGCAACTCTCCAACACAATCAGCTTTAACATCTCATAGATTTACTGAAAACCCTCCATAATCTGAGTTTAAACCAGTCAAAAACAAGGTCATATCCCTGTTTGTAGAACTGAACATGATCTGAAACTAACCCGTGATAAATAAAGCCGTCCCAGCATGACAACCTGATCAGACAGGACCAGTTTGTCAGCTGCTCCAGTTGTTCTTCAGCTTCACACAAATCATGTTAGAAATGACCTGGAGAAGACCTTGAAGGTGGTAAGAGAACAGAGAAAGAATTTAAAAAGTGTTTACCTGCGTTGTCTCAGAGAAACATTCTGTTTAACCGACAGGAAGTCCTGAAACCACAGAAGAAGAACAGCTGATGGCAGGAGAGACTTCTCTTTAATCTCATTAAGGGATCAAACCGTTAATCTGACCAGAGAGAGTTTACAGTCCTGACAATCAGAGATCACAGAACCAGAACCATCCGAACCATCAGACGTCTGAGATCCCTGGAACCACCATACAGGCAGCCTGGTCCTATCTCAATAGGGTCTCGTTCTGTCTCACCTGACAGAAATCAACTCAATCCAACACTGACACTGTTCAGATGGATCTCCTCCTTCCTGTTCTTCATCACATTAAAGCTTCTCCTACCTGTCCATGGTCAGTATTTTTTTTTTTGGGGGGGGGCTGATCTGATTAGAAGAGATGGCATTCATCCCACCATGAATGGAGCAGCTCTTATTTCTAGAAATCTTTCTAGACAATTCCCCTGACAGTCCAGGGTGGAGGCCAGGATGCAGAGTTCTCCAAATAAATAACCAAATAACCAAAGAGGAGATTTATGGACATGGTGACAGAAGACATGAAGTTGGTTTGTTTGAGAGAAGAGGATGGAAATGATAGGGTTAGATGAAGATGAGTGATTCAATGCAGTGACCCCTAAAAAGGAACAGCCAAAAAGGTGCATAATTAAGATTAGATTAGTGCGGATCCCCCATCTTCCCAAAGTGCAACACGTTAGTAGCATGAACCAAAATAATAACCTGCAGTTCCAGCATCTCAGTTTTGCTGCCTATAGTTCTCTCTGTAGTACATCAACAATAAGTAGCTCTGTGTATAACTCTTATTTCTTAATGTAACATAATATTACTACCAACACATTTTATCTTATATAATAATCCAGGTTCTGTTCAAGCTTTCTTCCCTCTTAAAGAGTTTTTCCTCATCACTGTTTAACTTGATATTTGCTCAGGAGTAATGCACTTAGTCTCTGCAAAGCAATTTCTATTGTAATAGACAGCGCATGAGTTTCAAATGAACTGATCACCATCAGCTTGTCATTAAGGTCCAAACAATTCATTCATTTGAAACAAGTGTGTTGTGGCAAGATGGCATCTTATGGCTGGTTGGTTGACACTATACAGATTAGTGCCAGCCACATTGCACGATGTGAAATCAGTAGATAATTAATTTACAGCATATTACAAAGTGTGATTGAACACATGCTAAATTGTGGCTCTGATAGGCCGTTTTCCACTGAGATGATTCCTCCAAATTTCTGACACTTCTGATATATGTCGCAGCCCCGTCTTTCTATCATTTCTCACTGTTTTTGAGCTACGATGGAACACTTTTCCCCACAATTGCCCATCTTTCTTCTGAGACGGCCAAAATCATACTGAGTGAACCCAACATAAGACCTTCAGGACTGGATCTGGACACCCCTGCTATAAACCTTCAGGTAATCTCATGAATCCAGCTGAGCAGAGGCACCCACGTTACCTGAGGGTCTTGAGACCTCATCTATGACTGAACTGAACCGCTCCCACACTCCAGGACGTTGGCTGTAGATTCAGGTGTGCACTTCAGAAACTAACTGCATTTGGTCTTGTATTTAAAACAGAGAAGAGGCACAAACAAATTTCTTTAATTATTTTATTTTTCACAGGATGAGAAACAGCTTCATTCTTTCATACAAACAACTGAAAACAGTCATTGTGACCTCTGTACAACTCAACACAATCTGGAGATGCTTCACAAAGAACATCCACCCAAAACAAGATCATCCTACAAGATCCAGATTCGGATCCGGGATCTGTGATCTACTTCAGAGCAACAAAATCAATTCAGAAAAACAAACCCAGTCCTGGAGACTGAACAGTGTGTTCGATTCTGTTCAGACTGTCAGGACCATCTCAGAGGGAGGTGGATCTTCATCATCTTCTCATCAGCTGGAGGTCTTTCGAGTGCTTTCCATGATGGTGGCATTCAAACGTGAACCAGGAAAAGCCTGAGCTGGTTTCTTCAGGTGCTGCAAGCTGGATCTTACAGCAGCTGTGGTTCTGGGCATGGCTGGACCACCACAGGAACCTTGGAGGTTCTGTTTTGCTGGGGGTTTTCAACAGGAAGGAAGCAGTCCAAAACACTCACTGTGCAAAGAAACCCACCATGTGTGCTGCCTGCTGAAAGCATAATCCTGAGCGTCCAGAACCAGCAGCATGTTTGTGTCTTGAAGGAAGAAAACCTAGAAACAGCGAGTCTGAGGAGCAGCAGGAGGACAGTTGATGGTTGTTCTGTTCCTGTTACCTCAGAACACATGACTGCAGTCTGGACACATTCAAGCCTCCTTCAACCAGCTTCAACCTGGTTCTGATGACCCAAATCACCAATAGATTTGCTGGAAACCATCTCTCAGCAGGTCTCAGATGTAGTCGTCATCCACCGGCTCTCCCGGCGTGTCGCAGTGATGCAGGAAGAGGACAGCCACCCTCTGAAACACTCCTCGTTTGCTCTGCCTGTATTCTGAGATCTCCTCACCGATGGTCTCCATGCAGATATCGGCGGACAGCTGTCCTTTACGACGGGGGGCATAGATGGTGGCTGAGGGGAGACAGAGACACAAACATCAATAGGATCAGTTCAGATGCTGCTGAAAGCTGATTGGACAGATGAATGTACTCACTGCTCTCATCATCCTCGAAGTCACAGCGGGCATAGCTGTTCGGATCAGCTGCTCTCAGCGTCCGGAGCCAGGGGAAGTCCGTTACCATGCTGTAGGGGGCGCCGTCCACCAATCCTAAACAACACAGACCACAGCTGACGTTAAGACCAGGACGGACTCACACGTCTGTCATATGACTTGCAACAACAGTTAATCTCAGGAAGTGGGTTCTGGTCCACATACACACACACATCTGGACAAGTGAAAAACACAACGAACAAAGACAACAAACAAACAAGACAAACAATGAACACCACAAACAATTCAGGTCTGGCCCTGGGTAACCTTAAAGCCAGGCCCAAAGGCCTCTCAGGTCTGAACTCTGAACTTTCAGGTGATGGAGGAGTCCTACAGGACCTGGTTAAAGGGCTCTGGAGGTCACTCATGGAGCCCATCCTGAGTATGATGTCACATATTCAATTCAGTTCAGAAATTGATGAAACTACAGATCTGTCCTCATCAGTGCTTCAAGCTCGACCATTTTATTAGTGAGAGAAAATTACATTCCCCATTATGATGGAGGGAAGACTTGGTTTAAACCTCCTCTTTGCTCCTTCTCTGCATCTATGGCATCTCCTGTTCTGCTTATAGGCAATTTGGGGTCTCAGTCTGGGTATGATTTGATTTCCTGGTTACTCATAACAGGTGGTGAAAAATGAAAAAGTTACAAAAGAAATAAGATCAAATGTCAGGTGCAATGTCAAGTATAATGTTGTGTAGATGGGGGTTCGGGTATGGTGTGGGGTTATTGTACAATGTAACCCTAACCCTCGGTGAATGCGGTGAAGGTGAAATGTGCTCTGCAGTTATACCCTCTAGTGTGTAGATGTCCCTTCCCCAGGGGTAGCTGGGATATTTCTTCACATCTTCCTCTGTTCTGGTGGCTTCTGGGAAGAACTCATACTTGATCAGCTCCCTGAAACACAGAGAGAAAAAATGTACTAGTTTAACATTCAGAGCTTTTATTTTGACGGTTTATATTAAAAAGACTGCATCCTCTAAAACTCTAAACTAAAAAGTTGTATATGGAAAAGACATGATTTTAAAGAAATGATGTGGGATCAGAACAACGCATTTAATCAAGACAAACCCCCATTTTCAAACTATCTGGAGTTAATCTTTCTCAGTGCAGAACGATAAACAACTAATGGAAACACCGAAGACAGCTGTCAACCTTCTTAGCAGACCTACTCCAATAGACAATGAAAATAACCCAAAACCTACATCTCAGTCCACAAACCTCAGAGACCATGACCTCATATATAAAACACAAGAACTGGATGAGCGGGAACCTTCTTTACATAACTGGACTTCTAGTCGCCCTTTAATGTACTTTAACAGTGGGCTTTTATTCTGAAAATCTACAATTATTTCATCATGGAAACCAAACCAGTTTCTACAGGAACAAACTGGAGTAAACTTACTGGCTGATATTGGCTATGGTGTCCATCCAGCTGCGGATGCGTACTTTGTTGCGTATATTTGGGGGGTTGCTGAACTCGTGAACGATGGCAATGTGATATGGGTACGGTCCCTGGAAGAGCTGACGCTCCAACGCCACCGAGTCAATCTGTGGGAAGACAAAGAGAAGAAGAGGTGGTTTACAAGGTTGGATACACCCTCCTGTTTAAAGTGGATGAACAGGAGTGTCGACACCTCGACCAGGTACCACAACAAACCTACTGGAGCTGTGTTTTTTTTACTGAGCTTCACTCTCAGACAAACTGATGACTTTATTCAGACCCGTCCGATCTCCATAAACATGTTTTATTTTTTTAAATCAAAGGCCCATATTCTTGGAGTTGGAGTTGGTACCTCTCTGAGTTGGTTAGAGCCAGCCTAGATCCTCAATTTCTCTCGATTCTCTGGTGAGCACCTCTTTGTCCTCCTTTAAAGTTCAAGCCAGAGTTGTTGTACAGGCTGGAAAAAGCCAACACCTTTGAACCCTTTAAAGTGGACCTACTTCCATGGCTCTTTTTTTTTTTGATACTTCACTCCTGTATGACAGCTAGGCACGACAGGAGCACAGAAAACTGTACATCCACCAGAAACACCCTTGTGATTGGTCCCCTCCCAAAGACTTCCTGGAGTCTGCCAGACCAGTTTTGTGGTCAGAAACTTGTTGGGACACCTAAAGCAATAAATTTTCATATGTAAATGTAGAAATGTCAAACACAGGTGGACAGAAACCAGTCTACATAAAAAAGGCTTTAAAAACTCCAAGATGAGCAGAACTAAACAGGATTACTTCAGGATGCAGAAACCTCAGTATCTGATATTCTGCCATGATCAAACATTTTTACAGCTCAGAAAATACAGTATATAGCATATAATGTAGATCCCTGTCATAGCTGGGATGTTTGAGGTGGCTGCTAACTGAGCAAGGTTTTAGTTCTACATTCTATGTCTTTCCATTAATTTCTCTGATCCTGGGGACAGCAGCTTCAGAAAAGAGTTCCAGACCACCCTCTCTTTGAGCTGGATGGAGAACTCCAGGAACATGAACAGGAACGTGACTCTTCAGACCTCCAAACACCATTAAATTAACACCAGCTACCTTTCAGACTCATCTGTGCTCAACAGGATATTCAGCAGCATCCTCTTCACAGATGCAGCTGTCTCTGCAGTCCTGCATCCAGAACTTAACATCTATACCTTTCTGGTATCCAACAATTCTGTCATATGGTGCCTATTTTCAATACCTTGCAGTAACGCCACCATCACTCTGAAGTTCAACTGAAGCTCCAGTCACACTGCTCCAATCATCCAATCCTGACAGGACATCTCGAGTTTCAGCAGGTAGATGGTTTTGCATTGCCGTCATCTGTGACTTTATTATCTATTTAAGCCACCATCCAGTCTAGCACACTAAACACTCCGCTGTGGTTCAGACTCAACAGGATCACTGCTGACCATACTGGAGAGGTCAGCAACTGGAGACCTGTGTTCACTTCAGCATGTTGGAGCTGCTCAGACCTGAATGAGATGAAAACAGAAATGACTACTGACCAACCTGGTGCATGGGACGCATGTAGATGATGCGGTTCCTCTCAGGAGGCATCCTCAAGATCTGGTCCAGGACCTGCTCCATGTCTAGCTTCTTGCACTGAGCATAGTCAAACCTGTTCACGATAGGGGCCCTCTCGATACGCTGATACTTCAACACCCGACACCTTGTCGCTGCATATGGGGGTGGAGGAAAGAAGATGTCAGGGTTCAGCAGACCCTCAGAGAGGACATAAGGGTTCAGAAGAACGTCAAAGAGGATGTCAGGGCTTAGAAGAACCTCAGAGACAATAATTAATGTGGAATAAAGCTGAGCTAAGCGGTGTGTCTGTGCAGTTACCATGAATGAACATCATCTTAGGACATTCTTTGAGGACCAGGTCAGTGATCCCACAGTTGGTCAGAGTGATGCCCACTAAGTTCTTACTCTTCAGAACCAGAACCTGTGAAGCAGAAACATGGAAACACTTAATTCTGCTGCTGGTTCTGACATACATTCCATCAGGACCTGTTGTAACCATGAACGCACCTGCACATGGTCGTCCTCGGTGACGGGATCTGATGTGCTGGTGGATTTGTCAGTCATCCGTTTTCTCTTTACCGCAACTCGAGGTTTTGTTCTGGTTCTGGAAAGATCTTCACAGAGGAAACAGGAAACTTAATTTTCTTTATCTAACCTATCCATCCATCCACCCATGTCCAGACCTCCCTCCAAGCCATTTTGTAAAAGAAACCTCTCCAATGTCTTGGGTCGACCTCAACTAGATGTTCCATTCATGGGAGCAACAATCCAGTATTTGTGATAACTGGTGTAACTGTTCTTTGCTCCACACTTCTTTGCAGAATAGTTTTAATTCAGACATATTGGAGGTTTTCAAGCATTAACGGTCTGTTTGAGGTCATCCCACATCTCAATTGGATTTAAGTCTGGACTTTGAATGGACTCCAGAATCTTCACTCTGGTTTCTGGTTCACATTGGTTCAGAGGTGGACCTGCTGGTGTTCTTCAGATCATCAAGCCTTCTTGAGCTTCAGGAAAAGACGTCCAGATGTTGTCCTTCAGGATGTTCTGGTAGATAGCAGAATTCATGTTTTCATCTGTCCCTGCAAGTCATCCAGGTCCTGAAGCAGCGAAGCAGCCCCAGACCATGACAGTACCAATACCAAGTTTGAATGTTGCGATGATGTTCTTTTTCTGAAATGCTGCTGGTTTTACTCCAGATGTGACAGGACCAACCTCACCTTCCAGAAAGTACCAGTTTTGTCTCTTCAGTCCAGAATATTTCCCAGAAGTCTTGAGGATCATCCAGGTGTTGTTTGGGTCTTTGCGTAATTTCTGGTCAACAGTGGTTCTGGTGTGGGAGCTCTTTCATGGATGAATCCTGAACTCTGATCTTAACTGAGACCAATGAGGCCTGCACAGCTCTAGATGTTGTTATGGGTTCTTCTGAAACCCCCTGGATGAGTCCCAGATGTTCTTGTCATGATGTTGGTAGACTGGGTGCTCCTGGGAAGTTCTCCACTGGTCCACATTTGCTCCATTTGAATTCTCTGGAGTCCCAACGCCAAATGTCTTTGTAACCGTTTCCACACTGACAGATGTAAGTGACACCATTTCTCTTCTGTTTTTGAGTTCCTTTAAATCAGGTATGATGTGATGCTGTTGGAGATCTTTCAGTTGTCATGTTGCCAGACAGGTTCTTTGCTCTACAAGTCTGCAGTAATCAGGTTTGGATGCAACTTAAACTGAACTCTACAGTAAGTGTGTTTAATCACAGTTGTTCATGATTTAACTTTTTCACTCAGGACCAGGTTGGTTTGGATGACTTTTTTCTGTTAATAAAAATCAAATTACAGTTTAAAAACTGCCGATTGTACCTACTTAGATTATCTTTGTTTTGATTTTGATATTAAAATGTGTTTGATGATCTGAAACATAGAAGTGAGACAAAACAGTGAACACAGAGGCAAATTCTTGGTATCTAACCATCATTTCTCAACCTCACAAAGACTCAGGATGGTTCAGAACCAAAGAACCAGCTTCTGTAGCTGAGGTCCAGGCCCATGCCTTCAGCTGTCACCGTTGCACCTGACTCATGTAGCCCCTCCCACAAGAGGGACACCCCCCAAAACAGTTTTGATAAAAACACAGACACGGACCTTCCTCATCTGAAACAGTGACATCACTCTCAGGTGTTGGTCCAGTCTTACCTGTCTCAGGCAGCAGTGGTACAGACGAGGAGCGAGTGCACGACCGGGTAAGTGGCCGTCTTGGAGTAAAGTCCTGACTGCTGGAACTCTGCTGTGGATCTAAACCAGGAACAGAGGCAGGTCCAGGTGCTGGATCTCTGTATACATCTTGCAGCCACGGATCACTGGAACCACAACTAGACTCTGAACCGTTCCCTCTCTGCCTCCACCCAGCCTGCCCGCTCCACCTGTCACTGCTTCTGACTGGTCCTACAGCTCTGTCAGTGGTATTTCTGGAGGTGTTCCCCTCTTCTCGGAAGGGTTTGACCGCAGCAGGAGTGACCCTGTTCACAGATCCAGGAGATGGTCTGGTTCTAGTCCTGGATGTCACAGAGCTGCCGTCAAGTCCTGGTTCTGGTTCTGCAGGGTTCTCAGTCCTGTTCTCAGCTGCTGCCTTCATGTCAGCTTTGATCTGCTCGCTGCTCACCTGGCAGCTCTTTTCACAGGTGCGGTGTGACACCTGAACCTTTGGTTGATCCAAGACGGCCCGCGGAGCTGCCACCTTGTTGGATCGCCGCAGAGGAGTCTTCCCTTTACCTGAAAGTACAAAAACAGGTAGAGAGTGGGATATGCTGCCAATCCACCAGCATAAACTTCCTATTTGGCTAAGATTTATAGAGGGGAACTTGGAGTTCCCACTATTTCCCTGAAATTATTTTCCAGGACATTTTCAGTCGCTACAGAGACCAGTTATTTCATGCACTAACACATTACCCTGTCCCAATCATTTTTTGGAAGTGTTCTCTTCTACAGTTGTAACTTGCATTTACCCAGATTGTTCCTATGTTTACTATTCAGACATTTGATGTGTAGTCTATGGCTATGAAAAATAATGCTCGCGGACCAAAACTAAACTTTTCAACTTACAGTCGCTACTTTTGTCTTTAGGTGCAAAGTCCTTAACACAGTCTGAAAAGTCAATAAATCTAGTAACAAAGTCAACTGCAAGCACTGGGTTGCAGAACTGCTCGAAGTCCATCCATCTTCTTCCGCTCATCCGGAACCGGGTCGCGGGGGCAGCAGCCTGAGCAGAGACATCCAGACCTCCCTC
>JBAMYA010012298.1:0-17444 GCA_037176975.1 Arrhamphus sclerolepis | reverse complement strand
GTAATTGGTAGCATAAATTCTGCCTAGGCATTATGTACATTAACTACTGTAGCTATAATGTAATTTAATTTATAGGAGTCATTATAGGAATAATTTGGTCCATTAAATAAATCAATCTAGTTATGTTTGTGGAGTGAGAGAGTGAGAAAGCTGCTTGAGTTATCAAAGCGCCTTAAGTGGTTCCTGGACTAAAAAGGAAATAAACAAGCACGTTGTTGTTGCTATTACTGAAGTTGTCCTGAGCAATTTTGTTTTAGAGATTGGAGATGGTAATTATTGTAAAATTCAATATTCCTCTGAAAAAAATATGAGCAGAAGTGGTAACTATGCTTAACATCTCAGAATGGTTGAATGAGAAGGGTCTCAGACCCGTCTCTGGACATTTACTCCTCATGAAGTGAAGGAGGACAGACCCTGGCTTAGGTCCAGCTGCTCTGTGTTCCCCTCAACTGAGTTTTAGGTACAGAACACAGCTTTGTAAATGTTTTCTGTAGCCATACTTGTTTGTTTTTGAATAAGGAGAGATGAGTTGAAAGGAGAAACAAAGTTTATTTTTCACTAAGAAGAGACTTTACAAAAATGTTTGGTGATTAGACTTTGATGGTGTGTCATTTAAAAGATGGAAAGAGATGAGACAGTAAATCCAGATTCAAGAACCTGGTGATGGATGAGCAGTCAGGAGGTGGTGGACATTTCTGATGTCTGACAGTCCTCAGACATCAGGACCAGGTCGAGGAAGATCTGTTTTTATAAGAGAACTGGAGGGAGAAGGACAGAACACAGATTTAAATGTCACTGATCAACTGTTTATCTGCACAATGAATGCAGCTTTGTATGTTCTGGTATTACAGAGAAGTGAGTCCACTGGTACAACTGGTAATTGATGGTTGCAGAGAAGTTTGAGGACCAATGTGGACACAAAGATGGTTGGCTATACGAGTTTTGTTAAAACAGCATTAAATAGTGACATAATTGATGACAGACAGGGTCTGGACTAAGAAGACATCCTTTCTGGTACCAGAATATTAGTAAACTCAACTATTTTTTCTTGTAAAATATCATCTTTTGTAAATTGTGGGGGGTTTTGTCATAAAACTATAACTTTAAGTTGTAAAATAGTTAATTTTGTATAATTGGAACTTTTTGTCCGAAAATTATGAATCTTTTTGTTAAAATTACAATTTTTTACAAAATGACAAGTTTTTAACTTAAAATAAGAATTTCTGATAGAAAATATAAACTTTGGCAAAAATCACTGCTCTTTGATAAAAATTTGAAACGTAAAAGCATACCTTTCGTTGAATTGTGCAGTTTTGACTGAAAAATGACATTTTAGATGAAATGAGGCAGTGGGTCAGGTTTGGCCTTGAGTTTTAATGTGGGGGTTTAATAATTTCAAGCTCATCTGTAGGTAAATGTTCAGACAGGGGCGTATTGTGTTTGTGAAACGTCCTGTGAGGTGCAGGTGTGTGTTTTTACCAGATTGCTGCTCTGTCTGGTCAGCAGGTTCTGCTGCGTAGCAAGCTTTTGGTTCTGCTCTCAGTGTGATGTGCAGGGAAAGCGCCTGAGTCCTGCCAAGGTTGTCTTCAGCTTCATTCCCATCACAGTTGCTGCTACTGGTCTCTGTTTGAGCGGAGGCACCACCACTGATCCTGCCATTGCGTCCACTGGTTCTGCTGCTGTCACCAAACATCGGCTCTAATTTGCTGACATCACGACTGAGCGGTGCCGGAGCAGCAGCTTCATTCCCTTTAAAACAGACTTTTGCAGACGGTTCAGCGTGGGTGTCGGCTTTACCGCTGCCCATGGAACCATGGGATTTCTGAGGCTTGTCTGGCAGCAGAGGGCGGCCCATGAAAACCAGGTCAGGGTATGTCCTCTTCATTTCAATGATTGACTGGTCTACATTGATCTTGGGGTTTGACGCCACCTGGCTGTCTCTGTGAGACACCTGCAGGAATGAAGGAGAGCTGAGTTACCAGCAGTCAGCTTTTTATACTCTCACCTTCACACAGAAATCCAGGTCTTCAATGAAACAGACACATGGCAGAGAAAACACTTAATACTGAAGCATTCAAACTCAATCTCCCGCAACTGACCTCAGAATTAACTCAAAATTCTAATTCCCATACAATTTTATCCAAAATTTACAAATCAATTTCTGTGAGTGACCCAACAGCCTTCCCAGTTCAGCTCAAATGTTGACTTCTGGAGCCAAGTTTTTAAATAAATAAATTAATAAATAAATTATTCTCAGCTTCCACTGCAACTTAACGACTCATACAATACAAGATCATTCACAGAGAGCACTTCATTTGGGGAAAAAAAATTATAAAATTGGCTTTAAAGGTACAAAAAAAACTAATATAATACTATTGTATAAATTAAATTGTATTGTAATAGTGCACGCTATATGAGACTGTAGACCGAGCAGAATATTGTGGAACAATGTCACTAAGAACAGTCTTAATTGTTGCCAAGAGCACAATTCTCATCAGCCGGAAAATAAAACAATTCTTATCACTATCAGGATAACCACAAGTGACCCACGAACCCATCCAAAGCCTTTTGAAGGACACAAACATCAAGGCCAAAGGTTGGTTGGATCAAACCAAGGTCTTTAATTTAATCTACTACAATGACATCATATCCAAGAACCAATATGCTGGTTCTCATATCAGAACCAACAAAGTTGTAGTCTTAAGTCCAGCTAAAATCACTACGCCTGGAACTCAACTAGGAATCATATGGCAGTCCTAATGAGTCAAAACATGCATCTAAACTCATCCCAAACCCCTTGAAGGACTCAAAAATCAAAGTCCTGGAGTTGTGTAGATCTGGAAGGATCCTGACATGAACCCTGAACTGTTTTCATGATGTATGAAAATATGGTCATCTTTGGAAATTGAAGCCATCAACCCAACTTGGGTCAAACATATGTTATGTTAATGTTTATCATCTTTTTTTTTTTAGCTGACTAGACCGAGTTCATCCTGTGTTTGAAGGACTCTGTGATTTTTCTGGACGTGCCTGGATTGGTGGCATTTCTATTGTCTTCTTTGAATTCATTTTACAGATGTTTGTAAAAATCCCAAACTCTGAAACACAAAAGATGTTCACAAGCAGAGAAAAAAAAACATTTTTTCCTTTCTCTAAATTCTTACGGCCATTTTTCACAAAATCTAGTTTTACTCTGGTCGAATCAGGCTTTTGGCATTATCTCTCTTATTATCCTGACATTTAATGGGATAGAAATAATTTTAGCAGCACTAACTGACCTAAAACAGGAGACTTTTAGGCTGATTTAATGTCAGACAGTTTTATACAGTCTATGTAAACTTCTGGTTTCAGTTGCATTTTAAGACGCAACTCAAACACACTGCGTCTCTGTGTCACATCATTGGAAGATCATGAAAAATCAGCCAAGATATCAGTTAGAGAATTGTTGAACTCTTATGGAGAACAGTTCACCTCTGAGACACAGAACCGCATCCTTCCTGATGGCTGCACATTCACATTTCTACTTCAGACATCTGCAAATTGTACCAAAGATGAACCAGACTGGTGGAGGTCCACAATTCTCCTCATTATTCACATCATCAAACTCAAGCCTGTTTAACTCAGCATGTTTTTGATTTTCAAAGCAAAACTTTTTCCCTGTTTTTGCTTGATGTTATAGTTTAGTTTCCTGGTATTCTGGGCTGTCCAGTATAGACTAGGAGCTCTAACGTCCCTCGTTGAGAAACTTCAGGAGAGACCAGTGTTATCAGTACCTGTCTTTTTAACTCTTTTGTATCTGTCTCCGTCTTCCTCTCTTCCTGCTCTTCCTCTTGTCCTACTGTTGTCTTCTTTTGTGTATGTTCCACATGTTTTGGGGGCTGCTGCCTTCTCTGGAGAAGCTCCAACCACTCCTAAAGAATCACATCAGAAGAACCTTAACAACAAATAACAATCCCATCAGACTGTAAAGCTAATAAACGCCATGAGTCTTTTTGTGTCATAAAAATGATCTGATGGTGGTGAGTTTAATATTATACATATATTTATAGCTCTACATAAAACAGGATTAATGGAGGGTTTAAACGTTTCCACATGCCTGTATGACATCAGCAGAACAGCGTGAACGTTGGGGTGGAGCCAATGTGAAAGACAGTGGAATCAACATACTTGTGGTCCCACCTGGTCCTTGATCAGGAGCTCCAGGAGGTGGTGACACTCCAGTCTGGCCAGCAGCAGTTCAAAGCCCACCAGACCAGCTCTGTCTGGGTTCACGTCTGGACCCAGTCTGAACTCACTGAAGAAGGTCAAACAGAGAAGAGGACAGGGCTGCAGGACACCTGTGCTATACTGAAGGACGGAAATGATTTACATGATTCACAGATCCAAGCGAAGATAATGATTCTAGAATGATTCGAATAATGGACGTATCATATTTAATACATGAAGTCCTGAGACCTTTTGAGCCTAAAAGACTCAAAAAGATGCTTGGTCTAAAGATAATTACAGTAGTTTATGAAGATTTATGGTAGTTTATGCTGGTTTATATAGGTTTGTAGTAGTTTAAGTTTGTTTATGGTAGTTCATGTTGGTTTACAGTAATTTAATAACTATTTACCTGACCTGGGTGTAGAGACCACATCTCAACAGTTCTAGCTTCATTACATTGACTCCCTGTTAAATTTAGAATTGAATTCAAAATATTCCTTCTTATATATAAAGCTTTGAATGATAAAGGTCTAATATAGCTGACAAATTTCATAGTTCCATACTGTCCTAGAAGAAAACTCAGCTCCCTGAATGCAGGTTTACTTGCTGTTCCAAGAGTTTATAGGTCTAGAAAGGGTGGAAGAGTCTTCAGCTATCAGGCTCCTCTTTTATAGAATCACCTCCCAACCTCGGTCCAGGAGACTCCCTCTCTACATTTAGGGTTAAGACGTTCCTTTTTGATAAAACCTTTCTCTGTAGTCTCTTAGACCATCTCTTGATTATGCTGCTATAGGCCTAGGCTGCTGGGGAAATTCTATTGTCCAGTGAGCATCTTCACCCTGTCTGTCTGCATTGTCTATCTTCTGTAGTCTCTCTCTCTCTTCTCTCTTTTCCTTTGTCAGTTTCCGTCATGGTGATGCCATAATGGTCCGACAGTCCAAATGACCACCACATATTTATATTTATTACAGATCTACACATATTTACATTTTATATCATTACCTACTGTTAGGATTTGATCAAATGGTTTAAATTTAAAGATTACACATTTCTTGGAGTGGCCTTTCACATTCCTGTTTTTCTACATTCCTGGTTGTTTCGGATTGCTTGGGGTTGCTGACTTGAGTCTCTCATTGTTTAGGTAAAGCAATGCACATTAACAGACAACTCAAAACATTGACAGGTTAACAAGCCTTTCTCACAATCTGGCTTTACCAAATGAGGCAGAGACTTACAAACATAAACCCTCCTTTTTTGGTCCAAAGATGAGAGAAAATCACTCTTCTGTGTTCACTCTCTGATACACTGAGATCAGACGTGGACCTCCGGCCAGAAAAATCTTGTGCATGAGATCAAAAGCCTGAAGCTTTAAGCTTGAATTGACATCTAATTCTGTTCTCTGATTCTTCCTTTGAGCAGCAGATAAAAAGAACACCTTTTAAGAAGAAAATTAACAATACCTTTACATATTTTTACACCAGATGTTTGTATATTTTTGTATAACATGTTGTGTATTGTACATCTCCTCTGTCCTTCCTTCCCACTGTCCTGCTTCTCCTCATGTCCTCCTTACCCAGCTGGTCTTCGGCAGGAGGGTCCCCCTAAGAGCCGGGTTCTGCTCAAGGTTTCTTTCGAAGAAGGAGTATTTTCTTGCCACTGATGAGGGTCAAGCTCTGGGTTTCTAAAGCGTCTAGAGATAACTTGCTGCAAATAGTTGCTATATAAATAAATTGAACTGAATTATGGTAGTTTATGTTGGTTTATGGTAGTTAATGTTGGTTTATGGTAGTTTATGGAGGCCCCCACCATGGGGGAGTCCTATTGTACACTGAGCATCTTCACCCTGTCTGTCTTATCTCTCTCTTAAAGCCTGATACATATACTCCACAAGAAGCAAGATTTTTTTTTTTCTCTGGGCTTCAAGAACAAAATGACGTCATTTTGTTCTTGCAGCTCTAGTTTGGGAGTTCTTGCAGCTTGTTCTCAACACATCGTCTGGGCAGAATATTTTTCTTGCAGGGTGTCCGACAAATGTTGTATGATTGATCATAAATGTGGAGTAGGCATGGTTAACACGGAAACATGGAAGTGCGGTCACTGTTTCCAACTTTCTGTCTGGCGAGTTTCCAAATACGTTTGGTGACTTTTTTGCCAAAACTGACTACTCATAGCCTTGAGAACAAGAACAAATTTCTCGCTTCTCGTGGAGTATGGATCAGGCTTTAAGACTCAGATAAGACAGACAGGGTGAAAATGCTCAGTGTATAATAGGACTCCCTCATGGTGGGGGCCTCCACAAACTATCATAAATCACCGCAGATTGTCATGATTCTCCATAAGATTGTCATGAATAATTTACGGAAATCAATGTTGTCTATCTTCCATAGTCACTTTCCTTTCTCTCCTTTTCCAGGTCCTACAATGGTGATGTTGTTGACTTCTACAACTTTTAATCAGTCATGTGAGGTTGTTACACCTCTACATCATGATCAAGGAGCCATTTGCTACAGAAAAGCTAATGTGACTCCTTTGGTTACATCATGTTACCTGTGGATGCCAGAGAGGTGTTTCATTTCACTTTTGTGAAATAGTCCTTTTTCAAATTGCCATGAAAACCAGCTCATGTGAGTGTAAAAACTCTGTGTTGTCACTTTACCTCTGTGAGGCATCATCATGAGGCAGGTAGCCAATGGAGGCCAGGACAGACTGAAGGGTAGAACTGCTGAGAACTGGCAGGAGAAAGTAGACAAACGGACCTGTAAAGGTCTGACAGGCAAAGATACCATTAAAATGTCATCATTTTATGACAAAATTCTGCTTTCTTATGAAAAAACTTTGTAGGCTAATTAAAACAAAGACTACTTCAGGTATTATATTATATGTGCCCTTTTCTGAGCACCTGATCCCCTCATGTGTGGGCAGCTGTGTCTGAAGTCGGTATTTTTTTCTCAGTATTTTCAACTTCCGACTGAATCAGAATGAAAGTCTGAAAGTTTCTGTTTGAAGTTGAAGAAAAATCATCCGGCTAAGTTTGCTGTACATATTAGGTTGTTTTTTCTCCCCACACGTGTCTGCCCTTTAAATCCGTCTCGTTCTGCATCTACAGCTGCGCTCCTCGAGTTTTGATCTTTAAATTTTAAACACCGTTTTCCAGACTCTGTTTCACGAAAACTACCAGAACAAAGCAGTTTATGAACGCGTCACCTTCAGGGTCCGGATCTCCTTCCTCCAGGGCTGGACCAACAGGTTGAGGCAGATGGTCTCCAGGATCTCTGCGGCTCTGATGAAGGCTGACAGCTGCTTCTTGACGCGCGCTCCTCCGCGCTCCTCCGTGACCGCGTCCGTGAGCGCCTGGTGAAAGGGGAACACGGTGAAGGTGTCGCGCAGGTCCGGTTCCGTCCGCAGATACTGGGCCGTCTTCTGTAGCAGGCGGCCGCCGCGGCACGGCCGCACCTCGGCGGACGGCTGCCGGTACCAGCTCCGGTAGGCTTCATACAGGTCTAGGCGGGACACTTGATCCGGCTCCGCTCCGGTTCCGTCCTTCATGACGGCATCTGTCACACCAAGATCAGGAAGTTCCTGTTGCAGCCCGACGAGGAAGTGAAAGTGGGACTGTTTTAAATAACAAAAGAGCACAGAAAAGAACTTCACTGGCGTTCAGGGAGTAATGTGACCCAGAACAGGTTCTACTGAACTCTACAGGACACAAAAGAAGTTCGACTGAACTACATACGACCCAAAACAGGTTATACTATGACCCCAAATAAGTTCTACTGAACTTTATCCGACCCAAAACAGGATGTGCTGTATTTTATACAACCCACAACAGGTTCTACTGACTTTCTACGACCCAAAGTAAGTTCTACATAACTTCATGCAACCCAAAAAAGTTTCTACTGAACTCTACACAACCTAAAATATGTTCTACTGAAATTTATACAACCCAGAACAGGTTTTACTGAACTTTATACGACCCAAAACAAGTTCTACAGAACTTTACAGGTGGTCAGGGAGGAATGTGAAAGATATGCAACTTATAGATTTGTAGATTTTACAGAACAGGCCTACATGTCTGCAGTTTTGCACTTTCAAGATAGTTAAGATAAGAAAATGGCACACTCAGTTAAATAAAATTTATACACTGTATAATATAAAACAATGTAATAATATATAACAATTACTTCTAAAATCCCATTATATCTGTATTTTTTTTCATAAAACTGTCTTGTTTAACAAGCTAAATTTATCATAATTGTTCCCTTGATTTAATTTAAATAAATTACATTAAACTGTTTGTCTATTAGTCTAATATAGTTCTATATATATTTATTACAACAAAACAATAATAATGTTAAGAATGTTCAAATATTTCTGTAATCATTAATAATTTTGTGCCGATTATGATTTTGCATCACAACTTTATCCACTTGTGTAACAGAAATGTAGAACATTTATTGACGTTTCGTCATGAATAACTGTGGTTAGGTTTGAGATGGAAACTATTCTAAAATTAAAATATATATACATATATATTAAAAAGAAGATTTATGTTGGAAATATACTGTACCTTTTACTTCCAAGAAGATTAGATTCAGATGCAGTTATTTCAAATTTGCCATTCCAGCTAAAACTAAAGATGTAAATGTTCATTTTGTAGAAAAAAAAAAAAAAAAAAAAAAGGAAATGAAGTTCAAGAACATGTGTATACATAATTGTGTTGATCATTTTGCAATGAATAAATATGAATATATATTTATATGAATATTACGCATATGAATATGACCGTTAATAACCAAGCTTGTAAGGTAAGCCAGAGAAGCCAGTCTCCTCCGCCTTCTTATTTGATTTCTGGCCACGATCGCCAACACTACCCTTTCCATCATTTTTCTCTCGACTGCTGAAATTGACGTCTGTCCACTACCACTGCAACACAACCACAACTTTTTTTCCCCCCCGCCCTTAGCTTTTTTTTTTTTACAGCCAATCGCTTGTGTGTGTGTGTATGTATGTATATATGTATGTATGTATATATATATATGTGTGTGTGTGTGTGTGTGTGTGTGTGTGTTTATGCTTTCTAATAATATTAAGAGCGGAGCTGGTCTGTGACGTCACCAAGTACGTTGCCGTTCCAATGTAGGAAGACCATCCTCCCGTCCTCCTAATCAATATGTACCTTGTTGATTTTGTACATTTATTGTTTCCAATAATAAAAAAAAACAAACTCCCGTCCTCCTTTGAAAATCTAAAAATGCCCAGTGCCTGGATGAGAATTTATATATTAGATTATTCATTTTTTCAGGCCTCAGAGGACTGTAATTGAATTCACATTTAATTTTGACAGTTTACTTATGACTTTGGGTATTAATAAAGTTATATGTGTATGTATATATATATACACACACACACACACACACACACACATTTTTGTTCCTCTGTATGTTAGTTATTACTAATAAAGTTTTTTTTAACAGTCTGTTTCCGGGATAATGATGTCCGTGAATTGAATGTGAACGTTGATTGGATCTCAGAAGTTAAGTGGGAGGGAAAATTGGCTGTGATTGGTGAACCAGTGTACAGAGGCACACGGGATTGGTCACTGGCATCGTAGTGGGGCGGGGCTTCGACAGTGCCTTGGCAGCAATCGGAACTGTTACCGCGAAGCACGGAGTCGAGCACGTGGAGGTGTTTTCGTACAGGTGAGAAGACGTTTATCACGGAACCGAGTCACTTTCCAGCCGCTGGCAGCTCATTTAATCCCCGGTTCTGGTGTCGTGTTTAAACTGTAGTTGTCTGTTGGCTCGTTTGTTCTTGTTCTGACTCGATCCACGCTAACTGTCGTTGCCTCTTCTGGTTGTTGGAGTGGTTTCTACTGCAGTGGTACCATCCAGGAGATAAGACACGTGGAAAAAACTGGACTAAAAACGTCGAACAGCGATAATCAATGCTTTAATTAACAAAAACATCTACAAAAAAACCCGAGAAGTTCAGAGAAAGTTGGAGGCAGCTACATTGTGTCTTCTGTAGCCTTTGAGAAAGCCATTGATTGATGTTGGGGTGGTGCAGGACATGTATGAGAGCAACACACAGGTGAGGTGAAGTAAGTGTGACAGTAGATCCAGGTGGAAGTGGGATTGCATAACGGATCAGCTCTGAGACCCTTCTGGTTGCTATGGTGATGAACAGGCTGACAAACAAGGTTAGACAGGAATTTTCATTCACTGTGATGTTAGCAGATGACACTGGTCTGTAGTGAGAACACTGAGCAGGTGGATGAACATCTGGATGATGAGGTTGGAGCTGCTAGGCAGGAGACTAAAGAGGAGGTTTATGGATGTAGAGAAAGCTGTAATCAAATTCAAAATGAGCTATTAGATTGTAAACATTTGTTGTTGTTTTTTTAATGTTCTATCATGAATAAAACCTGGGTTTATGATATCTATGCACAGTCCATTTTTTTCTTTTCCAAGTATAATAGATGCCGTTGTTGTGACATCCCTTTAAAAAAAAAAAAAAAAAAAAAGTTTTAATGATATTCTTCATGGCAGTCTAGCCTGATCTCCAGGAGAGCATGAAGAACCGAGGTGGAGGCTGGCTGGACAGCCGGCTCAGACAGAGAGTGGAACAGGTAGGTTGTACAGAAAAAGTCAACATTTTTTAAATAATTTTTGATTCTACAAAAAAAAAGAATATGATTTCAGTACCAAAATCTAAATTTTATAAAGGTTGTAATTTTTGCAAAATTTGAGATTTAATGACAGAAATTGTGACTGTGAAAGTGTCATTTTAGATTTTAGTGCAAAAGCATCAATTCTATGATAAAAGTTGCAAATGTTGTGAAATTTGAGATTTTGTGACACCAAAAACCTGACAGCATCTGATTAAGAAAATAAACTGGCCCTTTAACGGTAACCATGGTGATGACATGGCCCTTTAACGGTAACCACAGTGACAATGTGGCCCTTTAATGGTAACCATAGTGATGATGTGCTTCTTTAATGGTAACCATGGTTTTGACATGGTCCAGGATGAAATAGTTTAATAAGAAGACACAACATGTAGGCCAGGAGTGTTAAAGGATGGTGCTCAAATGTCTCCATGGTATTTTTCTGGTTTCCTGACATTTCCGGGTGTTTTTTGTGTGTGTCTGCGTGTTGTTTTTTTAGTATCTGACCTCCAGCAACAGTGAATATGTTGACCTCACAGAAATGGCCCTGGACCTTCAGAAGCTTTACAGGCAGGTGATTTCATGTGGTTGGTGTTAATCACTAAACTAGCGTTCAGTATTCACAGTTTCGGGTTTGAAAAGTAAAGCAATCGATAACTCCAAATCAGACAAGTTTCAGTTTCTGTGCCATGATGAAGTCTAAAACCTGATTGAAGCTCATCATTTATATTGTTTCCATAAGGATAGCCATTTAACTGATTTAAAATAATTTTCTCAAAAAATTTGGAAATAAAAGGAAGGTTGGAAATAGGCCTGTAGTTGGCTATATCACAAAATCTAAAGACATCTTTTTGAAAAGAGAATTATTTGCTACATATGCAGTTTTTAGGGATGCATTGACAAAATCCAGGATTAAAGAACCAGATTGTTTGGAATGTGTTGCAGGATTAAATACCACTAACAGATGTATTTTGATGGATAGAATGACGTTGACTGCATTTTCCATTCAGTCCCAGTTGACTTGGGACCGTGTCACTGATTGCATAAAGATCCAATATTGACAATTTTAAAACGTGTGTTGTTGTTCTAGACTGGACTACGGTAGAAGAAACAAGACGGCTTTCAGGATTCAAGTAGAGAAAGGTAAGGACTGGGAATCATTTTAAATATGGGCTGATCACATCCTAGAAGGACCACGAAGATACACGTATTAGGCATATCCATTCGAGTGTTAATGGTTGGACTTTTCAGCAGGTCCGTCTAGCTACTCTTCGTTGAAGCTCATTAATTAGCAACAAAAGTCTTGGGGAGCCAATCAGATCAATCTATCCTTGTAGAGAGTCTCTGAGAGTGTTTAACAAGATGAACACAAAACTGAGACGTTGTAGTCTGGATGGTAAACGGCAGTTGTTTAAAGCGCCTTTGACATCATTAAAGAGCCAAAGTGACAGTCTCTTACTGATTCTGGTGGATGAGGTCCATCTCATTTACAAATGTTAGAAAACATCTGAGTTTGCAGAGTTTGAGACGCAACAGTTGGTCCGTCCTCCTGGATGAGGAGGCCCTATGGCTCATTTTCAGACCTTGCATCCGTCCAGATGTGGCTCTGATCCATCCATCCGTTAATAAAATGTTATTGGATTGAAGTGTGTTGCATGTGACTGGTCTGTTCTGGCTCCTGAAGTGTATGAAGCAGTGAAGGAGCAGTCCGGCCTGAATGACCTGGAGAGCAAACACCTGGCCAAGAGAGCCAGGAGCAGCCGCAACGAAGACGGGTAAGCAGGCTGAGGGGCAGCTCACCTGCATGTTCAGAAATACGATGTGAAGAGTAACGTGATTTAAACCCCCGTGTTTGCAGGGAGGGCAGCGGCAGCAGCAGCTCAGAGGGGTCCTCTGACACTGACGACCACATCCGGGGCAACACTGTAAGACAACACCTATGAATGCGTCACATGACCTTACACGGCCCTTTCACACGTCCTCGGTTGTTTAGTCAGTTGTTTGGTTCGCTGGCTGCAGAGGTCCTTCAGGTTTTTAGCTTTCTGTGACATCACAGATCATGTTGCTCATTCTCTCCGTCTGCAGCCCAACAGCTCCGTCACATCTCTGTACCGGAGGGCCCATGCTGCCCCCTGCAGTCCTGCCAGCAAGACCAACCCCCCCGCAAATCCTGCAGGGACAACGGTGTCCTCCGGAGGCTGGTTCATTGACAAAGGCAGAGGCCCCACAAAGAGCAGCATCCTCATCGACCTGTGTGAAGACGAGCCCGCCAACGCAGCTGCAAAAGTAGGTAGCCATGACTGTGCACCAGCAGGAACCCCTGAAGTCCCCTGAGCTCATGCTGTTAGCGTCTCGTAAAACACCAAGAGTTCGATCTGAGAGTCAGCGGTCCTCAGCTAGCAGGTCCACTGTAAATTCATTACAAGAGACTCAACAAGTTTGGTTTGTTTAGAAGGGCTTATCCTGGTTTCATGCTACACGATATTAAAGCTGGATTCACACGTACGCGTTGCAGTAACACACAAGTGTCCAACCATCAGGTTGATTGTGTCGTCATGATCAGAAAAGCAAGCAAACAATGAATCTGCTGCTGAAATCTCCAGGAAGAGGAGTATTTGTTGTGTTTACCAGCTAACTGCTAGTGGAGTAAAAATTGGATGATTGGATGCTGTGATTGCTAATTTAACTCAGTTTTCTTTTTTTTTTGTACTATTTATTTAACATTTTTCAATAATACAATAAACAAAGAAAAAACAAACAAACAAACATAGACCTCGGGGCACTTAGTTATAGATTAGTAGGGAAGAAAAAACAGTATTACAAAGTATTTAATCCAAATATGCCACCTTACTCTTGTATGTATACCATTTAGTCCAGCGCTTGTTAAAAGTGTGGCCTTTGAGGCGTAGAAGATATGTCAGCTTCTGCATAGAATGAATCTCTTCCACGATACCTTGCCAATCATCCACTTGGGGCGGGAGTATCTGTAGCCAAGTCCGTGTTATAGCCTTTTTGCTTGCAATCAGCACCTTTCCAGATATTAGACCCAGTAGGAGCATTTTAGGATCCCTGGGGACGACGTAGCCCAATATTGTCCCAATGGCTTGATAGACTCCGTCCCAGAATGATGTAAACTTTGGACAGGACCAAAATATGTGAGAGTGGTTGGTGTTCTGATGGCCACGTGGCCTCCAACATTGCTGCTGTTCCCCTCTTTGTCTATTGATAATTTGTGGTGTAATAAAATTTCTAATTATGCATTTCCAACCAAATTCCCTCCATCTTTTAGAGCTAGTGGATGTCTGTTGTGTCGCACACATTGAAAGCCATTCAGCCTCTGTAATTGTTACACCCAACTCCCTCTCCCATTTTGACTTAATATATAAGTTATTATCTCCATTTTGTTTCTGCAACACCTTATATAGTTTAGAGACAGTTTTACAAGGGAGGTGAGTATAAGCGTTTGTGAAGACCTTCATAATGTTATTGCCTTCTGTGGGAATACCTCTTTATTTCGGTGTTGCAGAAGTGTCGTACTTGAAAATATTTAAATAAATCTCTGTTCTCTAGTTTATATTCTCTTTTCAATTGTTTGAATGTTTTTAAGGTGTTATTCTCTACAAACTGGCACAGAGCAACAAGGCCTCTGTCTTTCCAACTTAAAAAGGAAGAGTCTATTTCTCCTGGCCGAAAGCTTGAGCTACAGGAGGGCCAAATTAGTCTGGGGACATTTGTCAGTTTGGATTTTTCAACTACTTCTTTCCAAATTAACAACGAATCTTCTACTTTACAATTTACATTTTTGTCTGTAACAATTGTTTCCCCCAGGCGTGTCTGGTGTTGGGCTCAGCCCTGTCCAAGTTGGATCTGTTTCCAACCAGTTTTCATTTCCGAGGAACCCCAGCAAACCATATGCCTCAACTGAGAGGCATAATAATACTCCAAGTTTGGAAGGGCTAAACCCCCCTGTTCTCATATTAGTATTTTAAATTTTATCCTTGGTCTAGTCCCAGACCAGATAAAACACAAGATCAACCTGTCACAAGCATGGAATTGTGAGGAAGAAATTTTAGTAGGCAATGCCATGAAAGGATACAAAAATCTAGCTAGTAAATTCATCCTCACTATTTCCATTCTAGCAGTAACGTTCAGCAGCAGCCTGGTCCAGGTTGTCAAGTCTTTTTGTATGGATTCAATACCAAAGTTCAGACTAAATAATTCATCTAAATCTTGGGAGATAAATACAGCTAGGTATGGTTTTTGTTTTTGTTTGTGTTTTTACAGAAAAGAAGGAAGAAGGAGTGGAATAAACACAAGGAACAGTAATAAGGCATTGACATTGATTTAGTCATTTCCAAGCTCAATTTGGCAGTTGTGCCCACTATCATGATGTCCTGTTCGGCTGATCTAATGACGATGAAGATGACTTTGTTGTGAACCGGAGCTCACTAAGTAAAGAAAAGTGGACGTATCTTTTAATGCTTTTGACGTCTTCAGTTAAAGCTCTGCATCTTTGGCTCAAAAATGAGATCGCAGAACATTGGTGCAGTTTGGTTTTAGACTTTAGCATGAAACAGCTGACTGACTCCTGCTCCTCTGTCCCGTCTAGGCAGACCTGTCCACGCTGGAGCCTGAGAAGAGTCGCAACAAGTCCAGAAAAAGAGCCAAAAGCTCAGCTGACGCTGCTGAGACTCGCTCCCTGAACAAGAAAGGTACGGGCCGGTCCAGCTCAGCACCGAGGCTAGAAGAGAGCGCTGCAGGAACCAGGATTCACATATAAGGCTTTAAGGCTGAGATAAAGGTTTCTGAGGTCTGCTGGCAGGACCCCAGCAGCATCATCACAGCTCAGGGCTGCCCACAGATGTGCCTCTCTGTTAATCAGCTGATTATTCTCAACTGTTGGCCTGTTATACAAAGTTGCATCATATTCATATCTTAAAGTTGTGCACAGTGCTGAACGAGTCCAGGTGGACGAGTTTGTCCTGTCACTGACTTCAGGTGTCTCTTGATGACAATGAATGGTTCTTTTTGGTTTGGTTTCAGACAGAATAAAAGACTGGTGGTGATGTATTACCTCCTTTTTGTTTTGTTTTTTTAGGTAAATCTAAATCAACAGAGCTGCAGTATCCTACTCTGAAGTTTGAGGACGTGGGAGGTAACGAGGAGACGTTAACGGTCAGTGTCTTTTAACTTTACTGCTGAAGGATGTATCCGCAATTTATAAACATGTGGATTACCAGTTAGAACAAAAACACACTAACAAAGAAAAAAAAACATCACAGTGAATGGTGGGTCACACATGGTTTCAGCTCCAGCTGTTCTTCAGCTCGTTATCAGCCAATCACATTCTTTCATGTAGATGTGGTCAAGACGACCTGCTGAGGTTCAAACCAGCATCAGAATGGAGAAGAAAGGGGATTTTAGTGACTTTTTATCTCCTGATCCACTGGGAGTTTCACCACAACCATCTCTAGGTTTCCAGAGAACAGTCCAGAAAGAGAAAATACCCAGTAGTTGATATCAGAGGTGAATGGACAGACTGAGATGATAGAAAGGAAACAGGGACTCACATAAGCATTATTTAATCAAAGACCACTGAGCACATGCTTGTTATGGGGACGTGTCTCAACAGGGATGACTCCCATTTGTCCATAAAGAGGCAGGTGGACACCACCTTCATGTCTGCTGGACTACAGTGATGTGGCTTACACCTTTATCATGCAGCACTGAGGATTTGAACAAACCTATTTCTATTCTTGGCCTCTACCTACAGACCAAGACCTGCAGAACCCTTACAGTCCAGTACAACCTCTGGTCTCAAAATTTATATATATTGTCTGTGCAAAAGGTGTGGACCAAATTTAGAAAAAAAAAATGCTTTTAAATCTGCAGCTCCATATGGAAAAAAAACTGAACTTGGATAAATTGTGTCTCTGGATGCTTGGTTGGTGGACATTTATGCACCAGTCTCACTTTGCCATCCATCCATCCATCTTCTCCCACTTATCCAGGACCGGGTAGCAGGGGCAGCAGCCTGAGCAGGGACGCCCAGACTTCCCTCTCTCCAGACACCTCCTCTAGATCCTCCGGGAGGATCCCAAGGTGTTCCCAGGCCAACCGAGCGACATAGTCGCCCCAGTGTGTCCTGGGTCTTCCTCTGGGTCTCCTCCCGGCAGGACATGCCTGGAACACCTCCTGAGGGAGGCGTCCAGGGGCATCCGATACAGATGCCTGAGCCACCTCAGCTGGCTCCTTTCGAAAACATGGAGCAGCGGCTCAACTCCGAGCTCCTCCCTTCAGCTCAGCTCCTTCTTCACCACGACAGACCGATACAACGACCGCATTACTCCGGCCCCTGACTGCGCCTAGAAATTAATGAACAGAACCGGTGACAAAGGGCAGCCCTGCCGGAGTCCAACATCCACTGGGAACAGGTCTGACTTACTGCCGGCAATGTGAACCAAGCTCCTGCTCCAGTTGTACAGGGACCACATGGCCCTTAGCAGAGGGCCGCCGACCCCATACTCCTGGAGCACCTCCCACAGAATGCCACGAGGGACACGGTCGAAAG